>JACGDI010002090.1:52258-80954 GCA_014898725.1 Jacaranda copaia
GTTATTGAAATATTTATTCCAGGGAGGCTTCGGTTTTAAAGAAGCTTGGAAATTCCTGTTATTGCAGGTAAAAGATTTTTCATATGGAATGGGCCCAATCCAAGGATTTTTATAATAGATCCTGCTTTGATTAGGAAGGTTTTGCAGAAGCATCAAATATTTGAAAAGCTATATACAAACCCATTGAACCGGCAACTTGTTACAGGCCTTCTGGGCAATGAGGGGGAGAAATGGACTAAGAAAAGAAGGATTGTTAAAACAGCTTTCACCGTCGAAAAGCTCAAGGTAAAATTAATTATTTAATCTTCACCCCATTTGAGTTGATATGTTAAATTCTTTATTTCAATTGATATTCTATATTCTATTTTGTAATAGATAAATGCAGGGTATATAAAATATCTTTTTGAATAAATGTTTGTGGATTACATATTCTTGGTGTAGAGTATAGAATTAAGAAGAAAATAAATTAGAACTGATCCAAAATAATGCACCATACAAGTAAAAGGAAAAGGAAAAGAAATAAAACGTCGGATTTACATTAAAAACCTATTGATCAAATAAGCTGATGACTCTATTGGTATCTTGTTTGGAATTTTGGATAAGGACATGGATATTGCAGGATATGGTTCCTTTAATAAGGCTGTAAATGAGTAGGGTTTTATCCTATCTAAGCCTACAATAACAATATAATAACCAAGTCTAAGCCTCAATACTTTGTATTATATCAAGGCCCAGTAAAAAATCTTCAATAGGTATGGGTAGGACTTCTACCCCTAACAAACCCATTCACCCTAAATATTTTAGATCGTTGGATTTTGATAAATCCAATCAAAATCCAACGGTCTAAATTAATCTAAAAATAAGAACTTCAGATCCAACGAGAGAGACTCACTTCTGCGCCCATCCCCAGACTCTCCACAGCGGCACATCACCGGAGCGGCCTACACTGCCCATCCGCAGGCGCGTCCTCCCCGAATACTTTTCTAACCTCTCTTTCTTGTCTCTACATTGGCTTTCTTCCGCTCGTTTGCAACTTCTGCCACATTATTTCAGGTATTCTTAATTCGAACTTTGCTTCATATCTTGATACATTCTAAGAATATGCTGAACTTTCAAGTTTTGATCTTCCTCCTCAAGTTGGGTTCTTGACATAGCTTTAGTTTCATTTAACGACTTTCTAGCATTCTTGTGTTATTAAGAAGCTCCTTTTTTTTGGTTTCTGAACATTTTCCGTTTTGAATTCTTACTGTCTAGTGTATAATTTGTCATTATCAAGTAGACAAATTAGACGTGGAAACATGATTTTTGACTGTTGTGTGGGATCCAATGCTGCAATTGTGGGTTGTTTAAGGCACGGAGGCATCAGATGTAACTGGCTTGCCTTGGCAAATTGTTAGCCAGTTTTGCGTGTGATATTTAGGCATACTTAAGAGTAGCCAATTTAGCTAATAGATAGCATCACCAGATGCTTTTGGTGAGAGGTAAATGTGAAGTCTAGTGTTCCTTTGGAGAGTAGCCACAGTGGATAAGGGGGAGAGAGCTAGGTTACTTGATAATGACCTGTTTGGAGGAGCATTACCAAGAAAGCAGATTCTGGGGTTTGAACCCGAGGTTCTGGGTTTGGTGGGTGATGAATGGCAAAGTGGTGTGGGAATTGTTGCAGTTGAAGCCATTTTTTTCCCTTGCGAAAATGGGATTTTCTTGACTGTCAGCAAGAAGGGATCTCTGATCCCAATATAATGAAAAAATAATTTATAGTTTATCTGAAACTATGCTCCTTTCCCAGCAGATACAAAGCAGCAGACTATTCTGTCATGGGGGAAATATTAGTAAAGATTGGAGGTTCTATGGGGGCCTCTAATGAACTACCTCTGGGAGTGGATGTCTGTATAACTAACTGCGCTTATGTCTGTTTAACATGAGAATTTGCTTTAATCAACACATTTTTCAGTTATCAGTACTTTAATAAAGACAGTTTTACTTCTGATTAAGGGTAGTTCAGAAATTGACTGGCTAATTAATAGCTGATGCCTGATTTTTTATTTCTTCTACTTAGAAGAAGCTAGATTTCCTAGAGCACACACATTTAACATTTTAGACTGGTGAAGAACATATTACCTAAGCTACCCATTGTGGCAAAAATAGCACATGATATTTTAGCAGTTCCAACTACTACAGTGGCATTAGATGTAGCATTTAGTATTGGAGGTCGTGTTGTTGATGAATCACGTGCTTGTTTGCTTCTGGATGTGGTAAAAGCATTAATAGTAGTGGATGATTGGATCAGATCAATTCCTAAGGATGGTAAGTACATTTGTTTATATTTTTTAACTCTTTTGTTCATTTTATTAATATAATTTTTTTCTTACCATATTTTAATTTTTGTAGTTGGAACTGATACATAATCATATGAAGTTCAAGTAGAAAGTGTTGTAAAATTTTAATGAAAAAAGTTGTAGGTAAATATTAATAATGCTCTTACTTCAATTCTATTTTATTTTAAATAGCAATTTAATTAACTTTTTCCTCCTTTCAATTAATAGGTTGGAGATTACATGACTTGAAGATGATTTTGAAGTTGGGTTAAAAGTGGTTTTAGATGGACTAATTTGTTAAAATTTACATGTGTATGTTTCTATAATTGGATTTGAGAATTTATATAGTTGTACCTTAAGCATTTTGTCATTTTCTTATTTTATCAAATTGGATATGAGATGACTTGGGGATGGTTTTTACAATTAAATTGAATATGGTTCCACTTAAATTGATTTGTTAAAATATATATTTTCTATAATTGAACTTAAGAAAATTGTTATAATTTTAATTTTTACTTTTACAATAATTGTATGTCAAAAAATTGAATGAACAAATTTTTTGATTCATGCAAGCAACAGAACTGTCAGTGGCAAAAACAGCCCGCAAGAGGGAGGCAAAAAATAAAATAAAATAAAATAAAAAATAAAAAATTGGATCAGGCCTGGACCCAACCCAAAAATATTGGGTCTGGACAGCATGCCCAATACATAGACCCAATGGATAATGGGTCTAATTGGGTAGGGTAAGAAATGGGTATTATTTTTGGGTTTTGTTTGAGTATTGGCTTGGGTAGGGTTTTACAGCTTTGCCCTTTAATGCATATATGTTGTGTGGAGCTTGTGGAGAAATGTGAGGCGATGTTTTCAGACAAAGGATCTCATGAGGTTGATGTGTGGCCTTACTTTGAAAACTTAACAGGAGATGTAATATCCCGAACTCCATTTGGGAGTAACTATGAACAAGGAAAAGAAATATTCCAGCTTCAAAAAGAACAAGCTAAAATCATGTCCCAGCTAAGTCGATCCCTATATATTCCAAGATAGAGGTACAACTAGACATCCTGACACTACAAAAAACTAGGATATTAACTACGATGAGTTCATAGCTAATGTTAAAAATTCATAACATAGTCAAATTCGAAATAGATGCTCTTATAGCTAACTCTTTCTATAACCAATTCAAAGTTGGTTATTATTATTATTATTATTATTTTTACATACTATTAATTTTCTAAGGATATTGCATTGTTAATCTGTTGTGCTTCTAATAAACAACGCTACAAATTAATAATTAATAATTTTTGTTGCTTGTTCTTTATAGAATTTATGTTTGCAACAAAAAAAATTTAGCCATAATTTGTAGTTAGGTTACAAAATTATTTCTGTAGCGAATATTTAATTTTTTGGTAGTGTCAACGTATTTGGTAATGATGATTTTGATTAATTTTTGGCTCAATGAGTTATCAAAAATAATAGGTTTTTGCGGATGAAAACAACAAGAGAGTGAAGGAAATCAACAGGGAAGTGGAGGGTATTGTGAGTAGCATCGTCAAGAAAAGAGAAGGTGCAAAGAGAAAGGTAGCAGAGAACAAGAGCAATGATTTATTGGGAAGACTTCTGGAGTACAATTCCAAAGAAGAAGAGGGTGGAAATGGATTGACCATTGAAGAGGTGATTGAGGAGCGCAAGCTATTCTATTTTGCTGGCCAAGTGACTACATCAACCCTGCTTGTGTGAACAATGGTTATGCTAAGCGTCCATAAGAATTGGCAAGTGCAAGCCCGAGAAGAGGTTCTCCAGGCTTTCGGGAAAAGCAAACCAGATTTTGATAGATTGTTTCAATTGTAAAAGGTAAGGCTCTTACATCATTATTTACTTCAAAATGTCTTTCTAGTAGACCACAAATGTAAAGAAGTCATGTGCATGAACATGTAATTAGAATTGACCCTAAACTATAGGCTCTCCAATCCCTTTTTCTTTGGTGAGTTTTAGCCAATTAGAGCACAGTACAAGGAATGAGAGCCACTCTTAATGCAACCCCGGGAAGGAAGTCCCCCATGCACCCCCTTCGCATTGTGACCATACATAGAACTCCTCACTACCATAAAACCAGATATCTATTATGGAAGAACTGCTAGGAAATTAATTCTGTAGCTATAGGTGTAATGCCCCACAATTTTTTATTTATTTAATCGATTACTTTATCTTATTTTATTTTATTTATTATTTAAATTAAAAATATATAATGCCTTAGAATTACTTAAATATTTAATTAATTATTGTATCCTATGTTTACCCATAATTATTTTGTTAATTTTATTTATTTTTGCCATATCAATTAGAAAATGATATATATATTTGATTAAAATATGTATTATAATAATAAATTATAATTCTCTTATGATAATATTATATTATTACTAGGAATTAGTAATTGAGACCCGAGGAACTAATAATAGAGTGATCAGCTTTATTATAGGGTTATACTATTCCTAGGGATAAATAACTAGAACTTTAGTTGAAGTAAAACACTTCTCCCTAACATACAATTCCTACAATTTAAAATTCTAGCCACACAATTAAATTTTCAAAAATAAAAAAAGCCAAATAGAGAAGTGGACAGATCAAGAAAAACAAAAAGGGGAAACAAAGAAAAAAAATAGGTTTGATAGCGGCAAGTCCCTCGAGCAAATCACGAGGTAAAAATTTTCATAAAATTCGTAGTGAAAATTTTGAGTATGTGCCGTCGGTGAACATTTTAACATTCATGGTAGTGGAGATTGTATGTCTTCTGAAGGGGAAAGAAATTAATGAGGCAAACCTGTAAATGCCACCTGAATTTGTTGTTCTTTCCTTGATAATCCACCACAAGTTTTGACCAAATGGCCAATTTTGAAATTTTAAGACGGTGTAAGGAAGCCTTTGTCTGTTTTTGCATGTAGGATCACTCAATTCCATAGGCAAGAATGTGTAGAACTTAATGCGCATTCTTTCCTTGATAATCAGCCGCAAGTTTTGACCAAATGGCCAATTTTGAAATTTTAAGATTGTGTAAGGAAGCCTTTGTCTTTTCTACATGTAGGATCACTCAATTCTATAGTCAAATATGTGTGGAATTGAAATGCTCGTCCTTTCCTTGATAAATCAGCCGAAAATTTTGATTGTGATGGATCAATTTTGATTTTACTATTATGCAAACTTCGTTATTTGGGTTTCCTAATAAAAAATAAAAAAAATTAGTGTGTTTATGTTAAATATGTATGTAGGTATATAAAGAACAGAGTATGGAAAAGAAAGAGAAAGAAGCATGCTTTTACTGAATAAAAAAATAGGTTAGGATCAAGGAACAGTGTTTGAGATACTCATATAGAAATCAAGTTTTCTCAAGTTTAAGCACAAATTGCCATGGAAAGATATTATCCAAGTGGGCTTGGCTAGATTTGTTAATGACGTGTGACTTTTAGTATATTGATGAAAATTTTAGAATTGTCGGATTTAAGGTACTATAGGCTCATGGCACCCATAAGACTAGCCCTAGTAGGTTTTGTCTGGTTAACCAGTCAAATTGTTGATTGAAGAACTTATTAAATTAATTAAATAACTCAACTATTGGTTCGATTGACTCTAAGATAAGAGGTTGACATTTAGAATTGATCTCAAAGGTGAGTGCCTCAACTTATAACTATTATATGATATTATTTTTCAAAATGAGAAAGATATATATGTAGTAATGCATGCTAAAACTTTTTTTCAATATACACTACACCAAATATGTATTCCACTACACACAAAAAAAATATTTTTCTTACTTTATTTCTCGATAAAAGTAAACATATGCTTTTATGACTTTTTTTATGCTTCTAAACTAGCTATTAAATTCGATGATCAACTAATTATTGTTATTGTTACTGTTAGTTGGATCCAACTTGTTCTAAGTGTGCGAGGGACTTCACTAGGCCACAGCGAGCTAGCTGATTGAACCGCAAGCCCCCATGGTCTAATCCCCCCAGCACACAACAAAAGCCGTTTGTGGCTGAGGTGGGTCGCAGGAACTCCCAAGGATGCTCAGGCACTATTTTGATAAGGTTGCACATTGCCCATAGCAATAAGAGACTATTACAATGGGAGTCATAAGGTTGACTTGCTACAACAAACACTATCAAATCATCATATTTACATTGATAGTTTAGGGAAACTAGTTATTAAACTCTTGACCGGTTGCTGCTTGATTGTTTATAAACTTCTTGATTGTTATGCTAAACTGTTTTATGAATTCCAATTATATTTTTCTCAAATATTTTCACTATACAAATTCTTGAACATTTTCACTGTACAAATGATTTTAATTTCTAAAATCACATTGCAAACACTTGGCAGTCACTAAGTCTTTTACTTACACTCAATTTCTTCTTTAACTTCTTTCTAACAAATCTAGACCCTAGTCCTAGTGATGGATGGATCCTGTTTTTGACAAGGACTGGAACCGAAGGTTTTCTTTTTGTGATGAGGACCTTGCAATAGCATTAGTTTTATTGCTAGGTTGGCAAACTAGTTCTTTTAATTTAATGATTTTCCAGTTGAGAAAAGAAAATTGAGAATTTTGAGTGTTTCTATTGCACGAGTTATTTAGATTATTATGAATGTTTGGATTTTCTATTATTTAATAACAAGATTTTGGTTAGATGAGACTATTTATTTGGGATTGAGTTTCATGCTCCGAGGCAAGATTGTATAGCTCGATTTTGGGGTGTGACAATAGGTATATATTATATTATATTATATAGCTATAAACTTTCACAACAAATGTAATTTTATAACAACAAGCAACAAAACTAGTAGGTACCAATCCATAAGCTTGTTCATTAGAATATAATAGATTATTTATGTATTATCTATAGAAAATTAATATATATTAAAAAATAAGAATCATCAACTATAAAATGGTCATTAAGAGGGTTGGTTATGAGAGTATCTACTTCTAGTTTAACCTAGTTCTACTCGATTATAGCTCTTAGGTTCGTAGCTTTCTATCTCTCTCTTCCCAACCTGGAAAACTTCTTTGGAGAGCACATCATTTTGAAACTCAAAGATCTTAGGCTACCTTTACATGTAAACCTTACAACTGTAGTAGTTCATATAGAAACCATTTGGTGGAAAGAGTTCGGTGTTTGATTGACATCTTGATATGATTGCAAAGACAAATTTGGACAATAACTCTAGCTCAATTCGATCAATATTATTACACAATATTAGTAAACTTTTATCTTCATGTTGAAATGAGTATTTGATGATAAAAAACACTAGAGAATAAATATAAATTTTTAGTCCTTAAATACATCAATGAACACAAAACGTGAAATTCAAACATATTAGCTCAACATTACTACCTCTTCAAATTTAATGTCTTGATAAACGACAGTTGCATTTGATACTCCATGAAGTACTTAAGACTATATTCATCCGTACCATTGATGATACAAACCAACCGTGAGAAGATAAAGCTTGGATACCTAACTTTATCTCGCGGATCACAACTTATAACGCCGTTGCTATTTGTTCATCACGACAAAGAAATATGGGGAGATAATGTCAAAGAATTCAAACCAAAAAGATTTGCAAGAAGTAGCAAAGGCAACAAAGGATGGTCAAACAACTACATACTTTGCATTTAGCTAGGGCCCTCGAATTTGCATAGGCCAAAACTTTACACTGGTGGAAGTTAAGTTGGCCCTAACCATCATTCTCCAACACTTTTCATTTGAGTTGTCTCCCTCCTATGAGCATGCTCCTATTCACGTAATAACTCTGCAGCCTAAAATGGAGCCAAAACTATGTTGAGAAAAATTTAGGGGGGAGGACTTTTCGCGTGTGTAATATGTGAGTGTTTTCTTATTTGGTTTAGTTTGAATTAAGTGTTTTGATTGCTTTACTTAGAATATCTTCCATGCAATACAAAAAAAACGACTCTTTGCGACGAAAATTTGCAACAGAAAAAATTCGTCGCAATTTGCGACAAATTTTGCAACAGAAAGTCTGTCACAAAAATTTCCATTGCAAAATCCATCGCAAAAAGTTAAAAAAAATTAAAAAATAAAAAAAATAAAATTCGTTGCAAAACTACCATTTTGCGACGGATTTTTCTGTCGCAAAATTGCTGATTTGCGACGGATTTTTCAATTGCAAAAATTAAAAAAATGAAAAATAAAATAAAAAATTGAAATTATCGGGTGGGGGAATTAAAATCCCTACTTTCTCTGTTTTTCCCACCCAAACCCAGCCAAATTTTTTTTCCCCATTTCAAAACAAGTTTTTCTTCCTTCCCCTCCTCCTCCTTCTTCTTCTTCTTCTTTCCTGCTTCTTCTTTCCCCTTCTTCTTTTCTTTTTTTTTTTAAAGTGTAAAACAGTCAACCGACCAGCCAGCCAGCTAGTGCACCTAGCCTGCTAGTGTGCACCAACTGCTGCTGGTGTTGCTGCTTATGCACCAGCAGCAACTAGTGCAAATGGGTGCAGCCAACAGTACAGCACTGCTGGCCACACCAATTTCTGGCCGCCGACCACCTGCCAATGGCCCACCAAATCTATCGTGGGCCAAATCTGGAATATTAATTTTTATTTTTTATTTTTTAAAAAATTAGTTTTAATTTTTAAATATGCTAATGATGTTGTTTGTTAAATGTTCAGGTTTGGAGAATTTTTATTTTGCTCTATATCCATTAATTAAGGTAATTCTCACAACCATGTTAAAATTTGATTATATTTTAGTTAAAATTTGATTATATTTTAGTTATAATATTTGATTATATTTTAGTTGTCTCCATTATATTTTAGTTAATTATCCAAATTACTTAAAATTTGATTCATGCGTAAGTTAAACTCAAATAATGATTTATTTATTAGTAATATAATTTGATTTAGCATAAATATTGATTTATATGTTAATTAAAATTTGAGGTAAATTTTATGTTCGTATTAAATGTTGTTATATTTATTAGAGTTATGTTTTTATTTGAATTAACAATTTTATTAGATTTTAGATTGAGTTAAATTTTATGGTACTATATATTGAATTATATTATATTTTAAATTTTAATTTAGTTTATGAAATTATGATTTATGATTAAATATGTGCACTTGTAACATGTGCTTAATGATGTAGGCTATCTTGATTGTGGTGGATACCTTTTGAGTGTGAGTTGTGTGGACCATTTAAAGGTAAGTTTGCATACCTTATTTTGAGTTTATATATTTTTTTAGTACAACACATTAGAAATATTTAGAATTGGTTGAATTTAGAAGGAGGATAGGATGTTGGGAGAAGGGGTGGAGCCTTCTCATTTGTTGCTAGTTGGCTTTGAGTTATATGTTTAAATAGGATTTGAGTTATATGTTGAACTTATATTAAATTATATGTTGATTTATGTTGAATATGTGTTTGATTATATTGAATTATGTATTAGATTTATATGTGTTAAAATTATGCATTTATATTGAATTATGTATTAGATTTATATGTGTTAAAATTATGCATTTATATTGAATTATGTGTTAGATTTTGTTAGATTTATATTTTTTAAATTATATGTGCGATAAGGATTTGAGTTATACATTGGACTTATATTAAATTATATGTTAGTTTATAATGAAATATATGTTTGGTTATATTGAATAATGTGTTATTACGTGTGTTAGATTATGTATTTACATTGAATTATTTGTTAGATTTTGTTCGATTTATATTTTGTGAATTATATGTGTAATTAGGATTTGAGTTATACATTGGACTTATATTAAATTATATGTTAGTTTATAATGATATATATGTTTGGCTATATTAAAAAATGTGTTAGATTATGCATTTACATTGAATTATTTGTTAGATTTTGTTAGATTTATATTTTGTGAATTATATATACAATTAGGATTTGAGATATGTACTTATATTAAATTATATGTTGGTTTATAATGAGATGTATGTTTGGTTTATTGTGATTTTATATAAAATAATATTTAAATATTGGTGTATGGGATGATTATTATATAATGTAAAGAATTATTAGTATTGGGCAATTATAGATTTTAATTTGATAGGATGTGTATATTTTTTTTAAAAAAATTAAAATTTTGCAATGGAAATTTTCGTTGCAAATTTTATTTTTTTAATTTAATTACCAAATTTGCAATGAATTTTTCCGTCACAAATTTGCGACGGAAATTTCTATCACAAATTCCATTGCAAAAAAAACCTTTGCAAATTATTGCGACCAAAGATTTTGCGATGGAAAAAGATGTTTTTTTAGTAGTGATGTTCCAGTACACGTAAAAATATTGTTAGTTCTACATCTACGCAATAAGTTACAAGCGAATGAGAACTTTGAGGCAATTTTTTTTTTTTTTTGGCCTTTAAAAACTTGCAATTGCTTCCATATATCGTTGGGGTTTTAGTGTGCAAAAGTCATATGGTGAGAGTTTTAAAGAAGATGAGAATGATGCGATAAATTTTTACTAAGTAAATACACGCTAAAAATTGCAAGAAGAGAGAGATTGTTTTACTATTAAAAAATTTGGGTTTTGCTTGAGTTTTTACTTGCTTGATAGTTGTTTCTTTATGCTTGTGACAAATTTGATACAGTGTACAAAATCTATAGACGTAACTACATATAGGGCATTATGCTCTTTTATTTTTTGGACTATTGGGGAACCGAAAAGACTCTTTGGAACACATGAAAGCTACTGTGTAATTACTCTATTGGGATTAGCTTTCCAACTTCCACCGTTTCTTCAAATCTTCTTGCCTTTTCAAGAACATAGAAAATTACAAATTAACTTTTAACATGCATATGGAGACATAAGGATGAATTATAAATGTGCAGTTGCAATATATATGGGGATCATTTTAAAAATTATCTTTATATAAAGCAACAAGATCTAAGCACTTGCAAATAAGTGTGCAAGTTGAGTCGAGCCTACTCATGAGCTAGCTCGGTTCAACCTGAAGAGGCTAGGCTTGAAGTTCACGAGTACTTGAGCTTGAGCCAAGCCCATTGAACTTAAGCTAAGCTTGCTCATGAGCCGACTCAACTCAACCTAAAAAAGCTTGGCTCGAAGTGCAAGAGTACTTGAGCTTGAGGCAAGCACATTAAGTTTGAGCTTGAGATTGGGACTGGGCCAAACTTGAACTTTAATATAGTAGCTCAAAGACTCATGAGCCAACTCACGAGCCCTAATACTTTTTAAAATAATATATATCAAATAATATATAAAATAATACTTCAAATATTATATGCCACATATTGAGGTAATTTACAAAATACTAATTTGTAATTAGTAAAATACTTAAAAAAGTAATAGCATGATATATTTGAAGAAAAATATAAATATTTTATTCAACTAATTTATAAAAACCTATATAATTGTATAATGAAATTTCATTGTATAATATATTATATATGATTAATACATATTTTTTAAATATAATAATGCAAGTATGAAATAGAAACTCATCATTATCTTAATAAATTTATTTTTATATTTTAATGTTCAAACTTCAAAAGGCAAAATAATAACTTACTCTAAATTTATACAAAATTAGACTTTTAGAAAAATTAATGATGCTGTCGAATTTGCCAGTAATATTTTTCAAGAGTTTGCCAGAAAAATTATGAAGTAGATAATATTTTTCAAGAGTTTCTTAGGGAATAGGGGGGACTAAGTTGAGCTCAATGAGCTCAAACTCAAGCTCGCACATGTGAAATTTGTTTGATGAGCTCGAGCTTGGCTCAAGCTTGATTGTGGCTTGATACCTTATGAACTCATTAAAATCAAGCTTGAGTTCGATATTTAACAACAAGCTCAAATTTACACCTAAAAAATTTGGAGCTTGATGAGGTCAAGCTCAAGCTTGTGTGTTTTACAAGTGAGCCGAGCTTGAGCTTAAAATATTTGTTAAGCACAGCTCGAGTTCGTCTCATTTACAGGCCTACTTGCAATGGAAGGAAGACTGGGGAATTCCTCTTTGAGCGGAAAGTGATTCATGCCAGGAATGTGTTCTTTTCACATCCACACATAGAAACTAATATGAAAAGCAAAGGGCTTATGACGAATGCCCAATTTTCAAAAGGAATAGAGGCACTGGTGAAGAAAGGAAGAATAGTAAGCATAATCATTCAAAGACTTTTGAGAAAAATAAAAGCACCTCATCAAATGTAAATTGATTACTTGCGTCTTACCATGGTTTTACTCTACGACTGAGTTAAAAGAGCTTATTTAATTTAATTCTCTAATTTTTTTATTCTTTAAGGGCCATTTTGCTATCATTTATTAGCTACTTTAACATATGTCTCAGTACATAGTCCTCCACATGCTTAAAAATACAAATAATTTTTTAACAAAATGGATATATATAACACTTATATATTGAATTAGAATCCATTCCTTTAAAGGTGCAATGTATTTGAGTGACCATTCTTTAATAGCCAATGCATGAGCATCGAACCGATCCTATCAAATAATTCATACCATGAGATGATAGAAAATTTGGGCAATGGGCCTCGACTTTGCCACTTAAGTGCAGTTAAATGAGTTGAAGCGTGCTACAACATTTTCTCTTAATAGTGATTGACGAAATAGAGTTCTTGATTGATAAGATCTTTATTTAAAATGATTGTTCTCACGACAATATTTTCAATTAGCGCTTGTCTATGTAAGAGATGAAGATTATAACTAGAATTTGTGGGTGTAATTTTTTTACATATGCTTCAAGTTAGCATTTTATAGGCACATATACATTAGGACTCTAACTAGATTATAGTTAGCATTTTATAGGCACATATACATTAGGATTGTCAATAATATATTCAGATTAATCAATTGTTCTTTTACAGTTATGTAGGTCTATAATGCAATACGTAATAGCCAAATAAGAAATTACAAAAACATTTAATTAAAAAATTCAACTCAATACTGAGATATAATAATCAAGACTATTGAGCCCGCTTTTATATTTCACTGAAAAGGTATTACTATTCATGAATGCATATGGAATTTGTATATCTTAAAGTGTTCTATTAAACATAATTGAGAATAACTAATTAATAAACGCAACTTTCTCTATCCTTTCAAATAATTATTCATGCATTCAGCATATCAAATAAAGTGAACATAATCCAAACAATTATTTGATCCATATTTATGGTGATGTTTAGATGAGAAATATTGATGCATACTAATATAAAGGGAAGTAAATGATGCAAACCCCACCTAGAGCTAGCTAGGTACCTAATCAAGCTGGTAATTATTCCCTGTCAAAGTTCATTAACACAATGGTAGTTCATATCCTACAAAATATTGTCACAATCATTAATAGAAAGATTTTGATTTCAGAAGGCCAAACAATTTCCCTTGGACTACATCATTAGCCAATATTTATTTTTTAATTATTTAAATTTACGCTTTCAGTATGCTTGTAATAGTTATTTTTTCCTTATTTAAATGAGTTTGGATCTCTATCTACTTTAACAAAATTTATTGATTATAAATACTTTATTAATTATTTAAAATGTTATTAATATATAATTACCATAACTATTGATTAACATTCATAATCATGATATAATCAATTTAATTGAAAGATGATCGAACGTCAAAAAAAATTACAAACATTGAATCTTGAATTTGATTTTATTAGGTGGATGACTACTTCATAAATTTTACATTACTTTTTTAATAAAAGGATAAAATAAATATGACTACAATAGTTTATAAATAGCTGAGATAATTTGCTTCCTCCTCCTCACTTCAATTCTCCAACAATTACAATAATAGAAAAAACCTATGAATTCACAAAATTAAGAACTAGTGAAGTTCTTCTGAGAATTTGGCCCATGAATATAAGGAAATAAAGGTGGACAAGGAAATACAAAGGCAAATAAAATAAATTTTTTTTCAAAATTAAATATTACCTATTCTTTCTCGTTTTCCATCATAATGAATTTGTCGAATTTAGATATCATGTCTGGTGAGATACGGAATGGACGAAAGTTTTTATCAAGTAAAACCACAGTTGCTTTACCCTTCACAACGGGCTGGGGAGGGAAAAAAAACAATATCAGTAATTGATAATAATTTAATCATTTATTTGTTATAATTGATTGCTATTAATTTGTTGGAAGTTTGAACTAGTTATTATCCCATGCCATGTGGGAGCAATATTCTTCTACAATATTAAGTATTAGAATAAATTACAAAAATAATTGAATTAAGTGACAGTCATTTTTATTTCACAATCTATAAATAATTTTCATTAATTTTATAATGACATGAATCATCTATAAGTGGGTATTATTCAAAATCATGATAATGTAATGGTGATAAGCAATCAATGACAACATACAAAGATGTTTTTGAGTGATTATATATCAATAATTGTCTATAATGATAACGTAGAAATAATTATTGTTTTAATATTCAAGTGCAAAAAACATTAATCTTTCACCATCTTTTTAAAGAAATCTAAGGTATGTCACAAGGGAAAAAATGTGAAGAAAGCAACAAACCTCTTGATTTGGTAGCTTGAAGACGAGGCTTTCAATGAACAACCTAGTACCAGAATAGTCATGTATCCTAGTCTTCATTAAAAATCTGTCTTTCCTCTATTAACAACAAAAATAAACAAATTAGTAATAAAATATATATTTATATATATTCATCTAAAATGTGAATTCTTCGCATTTTCTAAAATTTCACATCTAAATGAGAAAATTTTCATACCCTTAAAGGGGCAATAAATTTGAAACATACTTCTGACACAGCTAATGTTATATCAGCATCTAAACCGAATATCATATCAATGAGTTTGTGTCCAGCTGTCAAAAATCAGAGGACAAATTAAATCACATAAACAGAATCAGACTAATCTAACAAATTAGCATAAGTTTATGTAATATTTTATGTTACTTTTAGAACATGTTGCATAATTAATGCAACAAGTATCATTTTTTTAGTATAATCCTACACATTATTAATGTAAATTCTTCTTTTAGTACATTATAATTTTTATTCATTCTATAAAAATAGCACACAATTAATACACCATAAGAAAAAGATAAATTACTGACAAAATAATAAGTGACAATGTAAAAATTATCACTCATTATGTATATTAAATGACAAAAAATTTAATTTTGTCACTTTAATGATTTTAACAAACTAAATAGTGATAAGAATAGTATTAGAGTTGTCATCATAAACAATTAGCAACACACATATGGTGATAATAAAAATCTTGTCACTAAGTTATCACTATATGGGTATCACTAATTGTTAATGGTAACAACTTAAACATTAATTTTTGTCACTACTTAGTCATTTTGTGACAAGATAAAAATTGTTGTTACTTATAAATTATCATTAATGACAAGATAAAAGCTATTGCCACTTAATGTATGTTATTAGTGACAATTTTTACTTTGTGGGTTATTATTTTGTCACTAATATTATATTTTTTTGTAGTGATATTGGGATCTAAGTCATACATGAGTTGAAGAAATCTTACCATATTCAAAATAATTGAAATAAATAGAATTATTTACAACTCCATATTGATCCAATTCGTATTCCCGAACTGGTAGTTCCATTTCATGAAACCGACTCATCCTGCGAAACAACCAAGATAGCAAATATGGAGTATCTGAAATTGTATTTAGATTAACCATATATAAAAATATATCTGAATGTATGAACATATTTTCACATATACAACACAAATATTTAGAGATGTTACATGTCATGTCAAAGACCATATGAATTACAAATCTTTGCAATGAAAATGTTTAAGAGAACCCAAACATGTACTCAAGAAAAAGATAAATTAGTGACAAAATAGTTGGTTATAATAGAAATATTGTCAGTAATATTACATATATATGGATATATATTAAGTGACAAAAGATTTTATTTTGTCACTTTAATAACTTCCACAAACTAAACAATAACAAGAATCAGTTGTCCGCATTGATATTTAGTAACACACTTATAATAACAATATAGTGACAAAAGATTTTATTTTGTCACTTTAATAACTTCCACAAACTAAACAATAACAAGAATAAGTTGTCCACATTGATATTTAGTAACACGCTTATAATAACAATATAGTGACAATGAAATCTTGTCAAAAATTATTGTGACAATTTTTATTGCCACTAAATTCTCACATAGGTATGTTACTGATTGTTAATAGCAACAACTTAAAACATTAGTTTTCATTATTATTGTATGTGACAAAACAAAAATTATTGTCGCTTAAAAAATACAATAGTGATAAAATAAGAGTTATTGTCACTTAATATATGCTATTACATTATCACTTATTATTTTGTCAATGATATTATTATATCTTTTTGTAGTGAACACTCACTTATGATCCTTCCATGTGAAAAGTACTTAAATTGTGTAGAATTATGATTCAGTAATTTTGTACGCATAAAACTAAAAAGAACAAATCTTAAGAATGTAATGTAATCAAACATTCCATTTAGAATATAATTTAAAAAAAATTCTAATTAATTTACTCTACATAAATGAAGAGAAACCTAGTACCCTTTGCCTCCACCAGTTTTATCAAAAGTTAGAGAACAACGGCTCCTAAATCGTCGTGGCAGTTGCCACGGTGGCCGCTGGTAGGGAATGATGGGAAAGCTGCAAGGAGATGGAGTAGAAGTGGCAAGTGACATTGGTGTGGTCATGTGAGTTAAAGGGTAATGCAGCATTTCTCTCAATTGGATTTGAACTAAGATGAAGAAGGTTTTGATTAATGAGGGGGATAGGATATATTTATATAGCTGCCTGAAAACTTCTCTTTTGCTTCTTTTTCCTACCTAAATTTTCCCCAGAATGAGAAATTTGAGGCATAGCTTCGTAGCCCAAAAGTTTTCAGTGTAGAACACCGAAAAATTGGGTGATTCGTAGGTCCTATGATACCTAATCAAGCTCAATCATCATTACTTTGAATAATAAAATTATTAATATTGAAAATACTTTTGATTGTAGCTCATAAATCAATCACTTTTGCAGTTAAGTAATTTTAATTTGATTGAAACTTTAAAGAGGTATTTACAAATTCAACCATAATATAATCATAAAATTTCAAAATACCTAAAGAACGTCTCTATCCATAGCTGAGGGAGTTTTCATGTTGCTTACCGTTTCTTGTGCCTTCTTCAGTAGGAAGACCAAAACATAAAAATAAAAATTTAGATTCATGGATTAACTTAAATTTTAGAAAGGATTTTTGCATTTTTGAAATTCATTAATTTTAAATGTTACTGCATAAGTAAAGTTGAGATCTGAAAATTCTAGAAGATTGAGTCTGACACCTGTTATGCACATGGGGATAATTGCATTTTTCATCCTATAAATTTGTTCACCTTGGGATTTTATTATATAATTTTCCATATTTCAAATTTAAACTTGTATGTTTCCTCAAAATTGTTAGATTTTGCTAAAATTTTATGATTTGGCTAAATTGATGACATAGCATCCTGGAAAGATGATGTGCCACACCGGAATTAAGGTGTGAAGCACCCAATTTGATAATTTAGCTAAAATTTTTGACATATTATGTGGTCAATTCCAAGAAAATTGTGAATTTTTTATGCAATAATACTAAATATGACAATTTTATGAAATATGTATGACTAATTAATTCAACACATTATAGTATAAAATTCCAATGTGAGGATGAAAAATACAATTTTACCCATGTAAATGTGTGGATAGTAGTTTATTATTTTAATTGTTTTTTATATTGAAATAATGTATAACTTATTGGAACATCATTGGTTCTCCTTTATAGCCTTTAATATGAAGTATCCATGTGATAGATGATGTAATAAAAACAATTGAACAATAAAAAAGCATTGGACTAACAATTTGGTATCCATGGATCAATTCTAGATGGCACAAAATTTACATGGTAGTAATGGCTAAGAAGATCACAAATGACGCCGATTTTAATAAATTCCATTACATATATCATACATATTTAAAATATTTAAATTAACATACATGTATATAGCTACTATATATTATGATATAAAACATAAATGAACTTCGTATGTATTCGAAATTTTTATAAGTTAATACTTGCGTCAGGAAAAGTAACAAGAATAATTAATTCACAAAATACAACAACAAATAAATTCAAAACTACATCTTTATCAGGATTTCATCTTAATTACTATGGTACTCAATGAAGTACGAGCGCTTGTAAAAACTAATTGCATTTGTACAAATGACCACTTAACTCTTTAAATGTGTTTACTTTTTCTTTAAATCCTGTCCTTTAAATATGGAAACGCAATTAGTGTAGTGTGTATATATGCACCTCCGTTGTATCTACGATACTAGAAGCCGAAGCACGATCTCCATTGCTTAGCAGATTTCAAATCCACTAGGGCCTAGTTTACCTATAGTATTAGGGGGGACGAGGTATTTTACATTTTTATCCCCCTAATATTGTGCTTACTTAATAGCATAGAAGCCTAGTATAAAATTCAAGTCCGGAATGAATATTGAATTTTGAGGGATGAGACATGACGAACTAATCACACTACAGCATTGTTGCTTCAAATAACTTGTGATTATGGCACCAATCACATTGTTTTCAATTTTTCAACTAAATTGCTGAGTTATGGAAAGAATTCTCCATATATTATTCTCAACTCCAAAAAAATATTACATTTCTATTTATTTTTCTTTTAATTAAGTACTATTTTGATTTTTTAAAATTTATTCCAATATTATCATCCATTAAAGTAAACAATCAATGCAATTATTTAATTTCATCATTCATACCATCCTATAAAGTAAATATAATTTAAAAGTATAAAGTTATCATAACTCTACTCTCCATCCCTAATTTTATCCAATCACTCTACATCCCATACCACTAGATAAAAGGGTCCTAAATATTTGGTCTACTTAAAGTCCATAGCTTCAAATTTTTATTTTCAAATTATGGAATGGTCATTTGACTAATAAAATAAGTCTAACGCATAAAATACGAAATCAGAAAAGTAAACTTAACAAACTCTTGATGTATGTATGTATGTAATAATAATAATAATAATAATAATAATAATAATAATAATAATAATAATATCCTTCTTCAGAGCTAAACTTTTTCCATCTAGATGCACCTTATATGTCATTCCCGATCCACTGTAAGATGTAGCTGGTTGATTCCAATTTTTGTCAATTGAATCTAATTGGGTACGTTGGATCCATATGTGTTCAATTAACACGTTGCCGAAGATGGTTCAAAAAAAAATTAACGTCCAAACGAATAAGATTGAATTAAAAATAAATTTCAAATTATAATAACTGTACGAATTACATTTATATACTTAATTAAGTTCAAACAACAGTAATAGCCTCGAAAGAGTGATATTGACAGTACTGCCAAAAAATCTGTTGAAGGTGAATTCCTTGTGATAGTGGTAACTCTATGGCTACTGGGCCGAAATAGCATGAGGTGGGCTTTGCCTGGTGAGCTGGGTTCGCAGCTCAGTAGGGCAGATATTCAGAGCACATAGCGGAGTTGGTATGCCTCATGGTTGGCCCAATACAAGATTTGAGGCTTCATTTATATTTTGAGTTTCGATACTATATCTTTATTTCTTCTTCCATTTAAGTATTGGGGGATGTTTGCTAGGCCACGCAAATGAAGCCCCGAATCTCCGTGTCTTTACAGATGAGATAAATCTTCTATATAAACACACCGAGCATGTCTGTGGCGTAGGTTGTGATGCTAGAGGCGCGAGCGCATAACACGGTACATAAAATTTGCTTATAGTTTATACTCTTTAATAAAGCATCAATCCCATGCTAATGTGCTTTTTCGTGGCATTCTGAAATATCATCATTATAGTAATGTCTTCCACTTATGGTAACTACAACTTATGCTTAGAGTAATTAATATCTATGACTCATTATTGCCACTCTATAACTCTAATATTTAAAATTATTAAAAAAGTACAGCATGAGTAAAAATAAATAAGTATTTTTTATTTATTTTACACCATATTGATGCTAGTCAATTTCAATTGCACCAACAAGAAAAGAAATAGAGAATGAATTTGTATAAGAAAAAAAAGAATACAGAAGTCAGGAGAACCCCCTGCCCTTTTTGATACAGTACCTTGCCAATTATGCATGCGTTTCTAGCGTTAGGCCCCTGCTCTCTCGGGTCTCTTTCTCATAATCATTAATATCCCTAAAAACCCATAACTATTGGAGTTCATGCTTATCTAGGCTCCAAAAATCTCGTGCATGCTCCCCTCAATTCAATTGTGTCTCAACTCAGTCATCATTTCCATCCCACGCTTGGGTCGCCACCCTGGTCTTTGTCTTCCACTACATCAGCTTGATTTGTTCTTTACAACCTTCAGCTCGGCTCGACTTTGTTTTACAATTAGCTTGGTTATTCATTACATATAGTCTTCTGCTCGATGCTTTTACAATCATCAGTTCAGCTTTATTTTCACAGTCATCAACTCAGCATGTCATTATCGTCAACTCGACCTTTATTTTTAGCTTTAGCTTGGCACTTACTTTCAGCTTCAGCTTGGCCTTTATCTCCCCAACTTTAGCTCAGCCTCATCTCCAACCTTAGCTTGGCGTTTATCTCACCAACTTTAGCTTGATCTTGACTCTAGCGGCTGGTCTCCACTAGGCTGGCTAGACTTAGTGAGCCGCCCTATGCCTATATTGATTTGCATTATTGACCCAAGCCTGGGTCACTTCCTTGTGGGCTCCTAACGTTGGTTGTTGTTGTCGTGTATAAATTTTAAAATATACATAAAGTGTACCAAAACTTGCCAGTTTATAGAAAGTGTGAAAACCTCAATAATTATTTTGATATGTTATTTTATGAATTAACAAAATTAACACATTTTAAAATATAATAATAAGTTTTTTTTTTTTTTTCTGTCTCCTTGCACTATGTTTGGTTTAAGAATTTTGATAAGAAAGAAAAAATATTAGAGTAAAGGAAAAGAAAAGAAAAAAATATAAAATCTTAAATTTATTTGGTTGCTAAAGAAAATAATGAAGAAGGGGATAGGGAAATGAGGGGGATGAATGTGTTGAAGAATAAAAGAGAGTTCAAATGGGTTTTTCCTTCATTTTTCTTATCATTTTGTAAGGAAATTCATTTTTATTAGAAACACTATAGTTTTCCTCAAGTTTTCCTTTTTTTAGTATTTTTCTTGTCAACTAAACAATCAAATATATTTTCCTTAACATTTTCTTTTCTTTTCCTCACCAAAATCCATAAAACAAACATAGTCTTAATGTTTTTTCTCTCTCTAATTATTTTTTGTTCTATTATTTATTTCATCTTAAGTTTTTTCCCATTTACTTATTCTAAAAATTTTAAAGAAAAATCGAGTAACATATAAAAAGTATTTGACTTTATCTTTATTTTATAGCTAGTACACATTATAATACTAACTAAGTGCATTGATGGAATCAAATCCGACAGAAAATCAAAAATCAAGACTCGGATTAAAGTATGAGAATTTGCTCTTACACAAATTTTCACATATACCACATTTTGTTACATGTTCATTGAAATTACATTTGATCCAGATTAAGAGGGTGTTTGGGTGAGCTTATAAGTTTCTCAAAATATCTTATAAAATGTTTAAAAGTTTATAAGTTAATAAAAAATATTTAGTAATTTTTTTAAAAAGAGCTTATAAGATTGTAAAATAAGATATTAGGAGCTTATTTAAAAAAAGGAAAGAGATCATAACTTATTTTTAAGATTTTAACAAGCTCTTTTATTTTTAATTATTTTAATTACAAAATTGCTATAATTAACATCTTATAAGCTCCAAGATCTTATTTTATTCAAATATTTTAATAAATTATTTTAAAAATAAAATATAACATCTTATAAAATGTAGGAGCTTATAAAGTGTTTAAAATAAGCTTAGCCAAACACCCTCTAATTCAGGAGATTTTTTAAGAATTTAATCCCAAAACTTTCAATCACTTCACTAGTTCATCCTTGTGGAGAAAAAGAATAGAGAAGGAATTCTTTGGATTGATATATCATGCTAGGTGAAACAAGAGTTGGGTGATAGTTTTGAACTTTTGATCAGGTGAAATAATTGTAACTTTAGCCTTAAAAATAGATCGGAGACATATAAGAAACATCATTAATGATATATGTTAAGTACTAATAATTTTTTTTACTGCTAATAATATTTTTAAAGTAATAATAATTTTTATTTTATTATAATATAACTTAAAAATAACAAAAACTAGCATTTTAAATTATCACTTCTAATCATTCGTCATACATCTATATTGAAAAGTCATTGTGACAAAAATTTTATTATTACTAATGCGTAACGAATTACAATTATAACAACTTAAATATTATTCTTATCATAATACTAAACATTGAGAGAAATTTTGTTTTTCTTTTCCGAAAATGGATTTCTAACAATTCAATACCAAACATTTACTGAAAAATGAAGCCAATCCCTTCAAAAAGTTTGATCCCATGTTTTGAAAATCTGATCAGACAGGTGACCAGAGGTCATTCTGGTCCGATTGAAGCATAAAAATCGGTGGTGGTCAAAATCAATTTACGTTTTTTTTTTTGAAATTTTAAATTTTTTAAGAAGAAAAAAAGGTGAAAAATAAAAGAGAAATTATGAGTTAAAAATGATAATTAAAGATTTTGGACATGTAATTTTTTTATATATAAAATTTTTTTTTTTGAAATTTAATGAAATAATAGCTATATGTGAAAACTTATATATAATTTGTTATTTTATTTTATTTAATCTCTCTTAAATTATGTTGCATATTTAGTATAGAAAAATTTATTTTTACCTTGAGTTGAAACAATAAATGAATGATTATTTAAATTAATATGAAATAAAAAATTTTATTTATTTAAAATTGATAAATATTGAAATAGTATTATTTTCTAAAAATATACTTAAAAATAAATAAGTTGAAAATTTTTTTAAATAATATTTTTTTATAAATTGAAAGTTTTATTTTTTTGTAATATTAAAATATTATATATTTATAAAATTAAATATAATTATTATATCATTATAACATCATATCAATTGAGCTGATTGAACCAATAATCAATAAAACTAATTAAATCAGTAATCAATAAGACCATCAATTTATTGCCCGATTCAATTTTGCAAAAATTGGTTTGACCTGATATGATACTGAGTTTGAACTTTGAACTCAAAGTCCATAAACCGACAACAGGAAACCCCAGAACTGGATAATTAATCCCGCCTGAACAGCGATCCAGTTATTCACAAATACCCAAAATTTTTGTTGCCCTGTCCGTGTCCCTTCTGTCATCTCAAATGCAGTACCGTCCGGAGGACGCACATGCAAATTTTCTCTATTTCAACATTATCTGATCCTGTCAATCTCAATAAAATTATTCTAATCGGAATCATTATGAGCAATAAAATCATAGAAATCAAGGGACTTTGGGGTGTCTTCCCACTCAAGCCAAATCTTGAAAAACTGAACAAAAATGGAAGTAAAACTAATTACCTCAATCCTAACATCCATTCTCTTTGTGTTATTGATAACATGGGCAGCCAACTGGATTTGGTTCAGGCCTAAAAAGCTGGAGAAATTCTTGAGAAAACAGGGCCTCCGGGGGAACCCGTATAGGTTCCTTATTGGAGATATGAAAGACTTAATCTCAGTCGTAAAAGAAGAACAGCCAAAAGCAATCCAGCTCTCAGACGATCTACCGCCCCATATTCTTCCATATTTTCATCAAATCATCCGCAAGTACGGTGAGTTAATTAGAGCAGTAGAAGTTATTCATTCAGATGAAGCAAATTCTGCTTTTTTTTTCCCTAAGTTTCTTTTGCAATTTTTGTGTAATAGGTCAGGATTCTTTTATATGGTTTGGGCCTTCGCCAAGATTGAATATTACTGATCCGCAGCTTATGAAGGAGATTCTGACCAAAACTGATGTGTTTCACAAGCCACTTCCTGACCCTATTGGGCAAACAGTTGCTGGAGGGCTTCTGTTTCTTGAGGATGAGAAATGGGCTAAACATAGAAAAATTATCAACCCAGCTTTCCATATGGAGAAACTAAAGGTAAAAACCTCAGGTTTTTTTATCAGAAAATTTCTATTTATTTTCGTGTGGATGGTCGACAGACCTATATTTCTTGATTTTGATATAACTCCTCACAACCGTTATTTCTATCTACTATTCTATCTAAGAATAATTTCAAATTTCTACTTTTGTGGGACTATTACATACAGAATATGGTATCAGCGATTCGTTTAAGTTGTTCAAACATGGTAGACAAATGGGAATTCCTGTTTCCTAGCGGTGAAGAGTCGACACTGGAAATCGATGTGTGGCCTTATCTTGAAAATTTATCGGGCGATGTGATTTCCAGGACAGCATTCGGCAGCAGCCACGAAGAAGGGAGAAGAATATTTGAGCTACAAAAGGAACAGCTGAAGCTCGTATTAGAAATCATGAAGTTCTTTTTTATCCCCGGATGGAGGTAAAACATTAATCAAGAATATATTGATTATGACCTCGGACAACATTATGCTCAGAAGAAGGATTATATATCTCAGTTTTAAAATGTTTCGGTTTTAGCAGATTTGTTCCGACAAAGGCCAACAAAAGAATGAAAGAGATCTCCAAAGAAATTCAGTCCTTGCTGAGGGGCATTATCTGCCAAAGAGAGAAGGCAATGGAAAGGGGAGAAAGTATTGGAGATGACTTATTGAGCACATTAATGGAGTCGAATTTGAAAGAAATTAAAGACCATATTGGGAACAAAAAGAATGTGGGAATGAGCATTGAAGATGTGATCAAAGAATGCAGGCTGTTCTACTTTGCAGGGTCAGAAACCACTTCACTTCTGCTGGTTTGGACGATGGTAATGCTGGGCAAACATCAAGAATGGCAAGCTCGTGCTAGAGAAGAGGTTTTGCAGGTTTTTGGCGAGAAAGAACCAACTTTTGATGGTCTAAACCGCCTCAAAATTGTAAGATATGTTCTTCTTATACTCTCATATATACGCTCACATAATGCATCACCAAATTCATCTGACTTAGAATGTCTAAATGAACCAAAATGCTAATCATCCTAATTTGAAGTAGGGGTGCAAACAAGTTGAACAAGTTGGGTGACTGCTCACACTAGGTCAAGCTATTTTGAATATAATCAAATTCGATCTCTATTTCAAACTAATTTATCTAAATTTGAGGCTAGCAAGTCAATATATATTTTTATATTTTTTTATTTTTTAATATATTTAATTCTTATCATATCATTATCATAACTATTTTATATGTATATATAACATGTGATATTTATAATTTAGGTGAATTTGTTTATAATGATTTTAATGTTTATGATGAAGTAATGAATATTACAATTTATAAATTTGAGTTGTTGAATTATTATTCTTTTATTAAATTAAAAGTTTCAATTCAAGCTTGAAGTTTTTCTGAGAATTCAAATTTAATCAAGTCAAATTGAATTAAACTCGAGTTTTCATCAAGCTTGAGTTTAAAACGTCAAGCTCGACAAGCTTAAGCATGCATTCATGTAAAATATAGATGTTTCAAGATCGAGCTCGATATTTTTTCTTGAACTCAACTCAGACTTGATTATGGCTCTAGCTTTAAATGAAAATGTCTTAACAGCTCTACACTCGCAGGTAACCATGATTCTGCATGAGGTAATGAGGTTGTATCCGCCTGTACCAATAATTGCTCGAGCCCCCAAAAAGATGGTGAAACTGGGAAACATAACTCTACCAGTAGGGGCAGACTTGATTCTGCTAATAGGCCTACTTCATCATGATCCCAAGATTTGGGGCAACGACGTGAAAGAGTTCAAACCAGAGAGATTTTCTGATGGAATTTCAGGCGCAGCAAAGAGCCAATTCTCCTTCATACCATTCAGCTCAGGTCCCAGAATATGCATTGGCCAACACTTTGCGATGATTGAGGCAAAACTGTCGCTGGCGATGATACTAAAACGATTCTCATTTGAGTTGTCATCGGCTTATTTGCATGCTCCATTTCCAATTCTGACTCTTCAGCCCCAGCATGGTGCTCCCTTGCTTCTGCATAAGCTCTAACAGACGGCTTTCCTTGTGAAGTTATGTTTATGAGAAGTGGTGGAATTGGAATTGGTAGTTGAATGTGAATACAATCTACTTAACTACGCAGAAATGGGAATGTTTTTGATGGAGTGGCTATAGTTAGGAATATATTAGGTACTCTGTCTTATTTTTATCTTGACGATGTAGATAAACACAAATATTTATTTAATCACCACCTCCAATGCAATGAAAGATTTGAGTATTTAATTCGACGATGCATGATTTTGTTTTATATAGATTAGATGAGGAATTTGAGATAATCGATAAGTTGTAAATCTGATTTTATCTATCAATGTGTATTGATGGTGCACCAAATCCAAATTTTATTTCAGATTATGTAGATGAGGAAATCCAAGTACTCTTAATGACACAAATTTCGTTTCTGCAAAAATAAAATCACAAGATAAGAAAATTTTGTGCAGATAAAAATTTTATTGAAATTTATGATGTGGATATAACCCCTAATTTTATACTCTGATTCTTTCTTTGAAGATGATTTGAACTTTGGAGACAAAATTTGGTACTTCGATCCCCTTGAAAGTTGATTTTTTTTCTTTTAAACGTTAATACAAAGACTTCGCACTGTAATCTTGAATAAAACGCCATAATTTAATGATTTCCACAATGCGGTTAGAACACCATGGAGCTCCTTTGACTTATTTGAGGGAATAACGCCAATTCAAGCGCTTCACACTATAACCTCAAATCAAACGTCATAATTTTGATGATTTCTGTGATAAATGCCTAAAGCATTGTAGATCTCATTTCAATTTGATTTAAGAAAATAAAGTCAATTTGAGGGCTTCGTATCATAATTTCTAATCAAATATTATAATTTTGATAATATCCATAATAAACACCTAAAATGTCATAGATTTTATTAAATTTAATTGAGATAATTATTGAACTCCTTCAAAATCTTTTTCGTATAACTTGTTATGGCTTGTGTTTTGTCTTGTGGCTAGCTGGAAATAACCTCTATTTATACTTAAAAGGCAAAAATTCCTACTAAAATAACTTGGTGAAGTGTTGCAACTTAATTGGCCCTTCACAATTTGATTGGCAATTTTTTCCTTAGTCAGAAGATATGATTAGTGTTATCCAAATATTAGAATTTGTTTTTTTATCTTCAAGATATGATTTGAATTGACCAACTTGTAAGATTCGATTTGAATTTGGCATCATATCATGATATGACACTTGGAACCATTTCATTGGCCAATAAAATATATATATTAAAATATCAATTATATTAATTATTTACTTTAGAAATTATATTTAATTAAATTCCTAAGTATAAATTAAAATGTAAATTGATATTTAATATGTTATTTTACATGTGTTGCTATTTAATTGGACAGGAATTTAATTTGTCTCAAATGCCCCTCTCATACTAGGGGTATAAACGAGTCAAGCCAAACCCAAATATAGTAGGCTCAAACTTGGTTCATCTATTAATTAGCGAGTACAAGCTTGAGCCGAGCTTTGTCAAGCCTAAAAAATCAAGCTCAAGTTCATATAGATTAAATAGACGAAGGCTCATCATAAAGAAGCAGAAAAACTCAATCCGTTAAATTTGGATAAGCTTGAACTCAAGCTTGTATAGGTTTGAATTAACTCGAACTCATTTAAACTCAAAACAAAATTTATTATTATAAATTTTTTAAATAATTTTGTTATATATTTTCCAAAAAATAAAAAACTGAATTATTTTTATTTACTTATTTCTATATATTTTATTATATGAGCCTATATTATAATTTTATGTGTATATATATAATAAAAAAGCTTTTTTAGGTTTGTGAGCTTTTCGAATTGAATATCATTGAACTCGACTTAGTTCGTTTGACTAACAAACTCGAGCTCAACTCAGGTTCAAAAAAATCGAGTTGAATACTAACTTTCATCAAGTCAAATCCAAACTATTCGTAAATCATTTCATTCATTTCCACCCCTACCTCAGACTCATTCATGAATGTTTAGCAAATTTTGATGTGTATGAATCATGATCATAACTCGTGGACTTCCAAAAATAATAATTAAGACCCACAAATATTGGGCTCTTGAATTGGACAGTCCAAAGCATTGGTTTCCTCTTCAATTAAAATAACCCACAAAATTGGTTCATTGAACAAAGCCCAGTTATTCTTATTAAAAAAAAAAAAAAAAAA
>JACGDI010002090.1:85741-96708 GCA_014898725.1 Jacaranda copaia
TTTTGATCTGTATTGATGTGTATTCTAGCATTTGTATCATTTACTTGTCAATCACATGCAATTCAATCCTTCTAAGCAAACGAGTCCAAAGGAAACAAATTATGATATTTTGACAATCCTAATCACATTTTGCGATTAAGGAAACAAATGCCAATCAAATCTCACCACTTCACCAATTTATTTTGGCAGGAATTCTAGCCCTACAAGTATAAATAAGGGCCATCTCCAACAAGCCACAACACACAACACAAGTCATAACAAGTTCTATGAGAGACTTTGAAGGAGTTCAATGACTATTTAAATCAAATTCAAGGAGATTCACGGTGTTTCAGACATTTATAGTGGAAAGCATCAAAATTATGGTGTTTAATTCAAATTACAATACGAAACCCTCAAATTGATGTTATTCCCCCAAATCAAGTCAATGGAGATCTACAGATTTCTAGGCATTCATCGTGAAAATCATCAAATTATGGCATTTGATTTGATATTATGGTATAAAGCGCTTGAATTAACGTTATAAATAAAATAAAAAATCAACTTAAGAAGAGATTGAAGTGCCAGATTTTGTCTCTAGAGTTCAAACCATCTTTGAAAGAAGAATAAAAGGATAAAATTAGAGATTGCATCCACGTCATAAATTTCAATAAAAATTTTTATATGAAATTTTTTTATCTTGTAATTTATTTTTATAAACGAAATTTGTGTTGCACCATCCTAACAGTTTTGTCCCAAAAGACTCAAATTCCCAAATCAAGCTGTCTTGAATTTAGTACAGCATGGGACTGTGGTTGCTTTTTTAGTATTGAATCATTTAGAACAGTACTAAAAATTTTTAAATTCTAAAATCGAATAGTCTTCCACTAACACAGTCAAAGTTCATTATCTATAACTCCTTTCTCATTGTTGTGCTCCTAATTTCCCACTCATGTTTTCAAAATAATCAACATACTTTTCACTTGTAGAAATAGCATCTCACGACAACTAGCAAGAACAAAAGTATAACAGAGCCACCAAAACACCATTTTTAAATGTGATTAGAACAATCTTTCGTTGTGATTAACTTAATCGTAGCAGTTCATAAAAAGACAATGTGATCAAAACTGTTATTAAACTTCATGTACAAGAGATAGTTAATTCATAAATTAAGACACCAAACAATCCAATGTTATAACTTTCTTAAACAAAATAATAGTTCACATCATTGAAATATCATCTTAAACAAATTAGTAAGAAATTTTATATATTTTTGGAACAGCCAAACACATTTCAATTATTAAATTAAGATGTAAGTATGAGTATAGGGAATGCAACCGAGGACTCCGAGGACTCCAAGCCATTTTACTTTGCCGGTTCATAACCACTTAGAATTTGCTGGTTTAGGACAATGGTGGTGATAAGCATACATCTAAGAATGGCAAGCTCGTGCAAGAGAAGATGTTTTACAAATTTTTGGAAACTAACAACCAACATAAAGGTGTTAAACCCTTGATGATTTTCAATTGTTTTGATTATGATAAAATTATCATGAGCTAATTGACATATTATGTGCTTAGAGAAAAGCGTTAAGTGTCAAGAATATCTTTCCATAGTTTCTGCTGGAATTTGTCTATTCACTGGAACCAATCTTGCTACTCTAATTGATAAATTCGTGATTCATAGTGCTAATAGATCTTTTCCATAATATGTTGAAATTTATAGCTGTTGGATGTGAGCTTATAAATAAGAAAAATGTAGCATTGTTTAAGGTGATTCACCAAATCAGGAAAAAGATTTTAAGAGTGCTTTGAGGAGTTGTGTTATACTCTCATTCATATAAGTGTTTGCTAATTCTTTACTCTACTTGTGTTTTCGAGGGACCTTGTGGGGAGTTCACCTTCGATGAATTTTGGGGAGACAAGGACAAGAAGGTTTGTGTCTCAAAGGACCTAGTAGTGAAGAGGGACGGGAGTTGTTCCTGCTCTCGTGGAACCCCATGAAGAAAACAAATTGGGCACTTGGTTGTTTTAAAGATCTCTAGGTGAAAAAACCAGCAGAATGATACAATTTGAAATATTCTGCAGTGTTCTAAGTTCCAACTTGAAAGGAGTGTCTAGAGCTTGTGCAAGCAAAACTAGCAAAAGTTCTACCAGGCCTGTTCACAAAGCAATTGGTTTTTGTAGTATTCTATAGTCTGCCTTATCCCATATGGGATTCTGGTTTAGCTCTTTGTGAAGAGCTGGTTTTCACCCTGTTAGTATATTTCTAATCCTTGACTTTCATACTGTCAAATTACTTATTTACTTGTAAAACATTCTCATATATTAATTGATTTAACAGGTTAAGTGAAAGCTTAAGTAGAAGAGTAGGCTTGCCAAACCTCCATAAATTCTAGTATCCATTTACTTCTGTTTTTACAGCTTTATTTATCACTAGTCGACTGGTTGTTTAATTAGTATTTATAAATTTCAATCAGTAACTAAATCATTTTTTGCTAAAAACTTAAACTATTTTGAAATGCCAAAATTTTTTTTGAGTGATAAACTTCTACTACATTAAAATTCCTTAGGCTTAATTCAACTCCCTCTTAGTGAATGTATAAACCTCCTTAAAACTATCAGAAAATTTACTTATAATTCAATCAAAGTGAATGTGCATAGAGTGATCCAGTAATCCTCTTCATTAGGAGAGCCGCACTAAGATGTAATGGTAAACTAAAAAAAGTATAATATTGGAAGTTGCTTGATTGACAATTGCTTTTATCCAAATCATAAAGCGAAGGAGAGGTTAAAAGAATTCTTTCAACAATCGAATAGTCATTTGTTTATTCACAAAATTTTTTACTTGAGCAAATCGACTACATGATGTCTCCTCTCCTAACCATCAAAAGTAGAGGTGGGCGAGGGCTCGGGTATCATTTTTTGATACCCAAGTCCCGACCCCCATTTGATGGGGGTACCCCCATCTGGTACCCCCTTAAAGTCAGGTACCCCTAAACCCCCCCCCATTGAATTTTTTTATATATTTTTAATAAATATAAATTAAAATTTTGTTAATTTATTATTTATTTTTATCGTGAGCCAATTGATAGTACTACATTTTATTATTCACAAGTTCTAAATACCAACTAATATATAATTTTAAAACTTAAATATAAACATTAATGCCAAATATGGTATTATAAAGTCTTATATTATAATGTAAGAATTAGAATTTTGTGCCCGTTCAATAAATTGTTCCTTTTCTTTCTTTCTTTTTTTTTCTCCTGTTCTTATTTTTAACATGCCTTTTTATTAAAAAAAATATTCACTATAAAATTTTATAGAGTTTGATATTTTACGTCTAACAATAAATTTAAATATGATCATTAATAACTTTTAAAAAGAACATGAAAATGATCAATTTGTATTTCACAATCCCTCGATCTTTTATTTGCCCAAAAACTCATCTGAATTAACACATTATCCAATAAGCCAATACGGCAATGCCTGTATAAGAAGCAAGCAATTCAAATACTCTAATTTCTCCATATCCCATGAAATACAATAACACATAGTCACATACAAAAAAAATGAGCCTAATGGACTACTAAATTTCTTCTACAATTTAATTTGGGTTTGGGAATTGAGATGTTAAAGTGAGCCCAAATTTATATTTAAATATAAAACCCAAATAATGGCCCAAAGCCCCCAAACACTTAATTAAAAAAAAATTAAAAAAATTAAATGGGGATACCCGATTAGGTATGGAGTACTCTAATCCAATACCCGATACCCGACCCCAAAAATTCGGATACCTCCTTAATTACCCAATCGAGTATGGGGTTAAAAATATCCGACCCGAACGGGAAAAATCCGATAGGGTCAAGTCGGGTACCCCATACCTAAACCCGTTGCCCACCCCTAGTCAAAAGTAGAAACATCAATCTTAATTCCTACCAAACTAAGCCCGTTGTAGAAATCATTAGCTCAAGTAGTGTAATTTTAAACTTTCTTTGAAATTAAAATAAGCATCCATGATTTTTAATTTAAACCTCCCATTTCAAACATCTAAATTCTACTTTCAGTAAGCTTCAAAACAAACAAACAAATAAATAAATAAAATACTAGCCCAAGTCAATAGAAAATTTAAGTAAACTATTAACCATTTTTCCTTTTTGGTTGGTCTACTTGGCCGCATTCGCTTAAGTGGATTCGCTTGGACTCATTTGCAGTTCCACGTTTGGTTGGGTGGATAGGGAGATCAGTGTTACCTGCTGTGCGACAAGATTGAATAATAAAAGTGGGGTTAACAAGTGTAGTTATAAGTTGTTTGTGCTTTATAAGATCAGAAAAACAAATTAGCCTTATTGGTGTTTTTTTAGAAACAACATTACAAATTACTAAATATTATCATTTCAATAAAACAATATATATTTATATATATATTCATATTCTCAAAAAGAATAATTAAAGTATAAACTACACGTAAAGCACATAAAGTGTACACAATTTGGATCCCTTATTCCATTGTGTGTTTCATCTCTTATTCCAATGAGATTTATATATACCAAAATGTATTTGATTTTCAATCAATTATTTTATAAGAAAATATTTAATACACTTGCCATACATTCATGAAATAAAATAGTAGATCAAACATTTAGTAGAATAGATGATCTAAATTGAAAGTGCACAACTCGACCCATAATCCCTATTCTCAAGAAAAATAATCAAAATATACACTCTACACAAAGTACATAAAGTGTACAAACATGCCTATTACAGGTCAAATACAGAATCTTCCACTTAATAAAGGAGACAAAAGCCACTTAAACTACAATCCATTGGGCACCTTATTGGTACTCTTAATCCCCATTCTATACTTGTTTATTAGTTTTAAAAATTTTGTTAAGGGTCAATAGAAAAATAATAACCTTCTAAAAATGTAGAAACCATAATTTAAAATAGTTGGCACCACATCATATGGCCACGTCAAATATTAGAACACCCATAAATATCTTTAGCCAAACCCATATGTGTAACATGTCTATACATGCACCCAAGCGCGTGCATACTTATAGTTATATGAGGAAATGTCATTCATTTGCGGTAGGATATGCCATGAGCCTTATTTTGCCACTCTATGTCTTCGGGGAAATCCTTTATAAAGGAGACACTTTCACTACATTTATATATAAAAGATCAAGATCCCATTATATAATTCAAAAACTTCCAAGAATAAAATAAGTGTTATAAGAACGTTCCATTAATTGAATATCGATGAATCCAAAAGAGAGAATTGAGAGGTGATACAAATGTATATCAAAAATTAATTTTTGGTATACGATGGGCATTTTCTATTGTATCGTGCTAACTATAGTGCAACTGCAAAGTCATATCTCTTCGGTTAATAAAATCCACTACCAACTTTACTACAAAATGCATCTCAAACTTATAAACAATTAAATAAATAGTTGAAGAAAAAGGATTGAGAGTCCCAAAATTTCAAATAAGAGACCTTGTATTGAAGAAAGAGTTGTCAATCCATGGAAAAATGTTAGTTGTACTATAGGCAATCAAAAAACGAAAGAACGATTGACACAGTGTCAACAGAAAGACAAATAAAACCTGAAAATTGGAATCCACCTCGATGAAAAAGAAACAAATGGCATGGGCTAGAACCAACACAAAGGGCTACATAAAACCTATGTGAAGACCTCCCATGCATATATATTTATACTATATATATATATAAATTATATATATAATACATATACAAATATGTCCATAAGAGACAAGAAATTGTTCATGAAAATCTAGATCAAATGATCTTGGTACTTCTATTCTCTCATAGAAAAGCATACCAAACCATACTCAATCCGCACCACTCAGGGTAGGCACATAAACCATTACATCTAGATATACATAAAAATCCCGTGGTTTGTAAAAAATACAGTTTGCATCCCACTTCCATAGTCCATTAGTTCTCTTCATTTATGTCAGTGAATAGAAAATGCAAATTTAAAAATTTAAAGCTCATGATACTGTCCAGTAAAATGGTCTTCCGCTAAAATATCTTACTCCTGCAATTCATTTTAGGTTGACCGTTTCTGGCCAGCAATTAAGTAATCGGATTATCGGCAGATAGACAGTCATTCCAGTTGTTGGTTTTCACCCAGGCTTCTAGCAAGTAGCAATCGACAACAGGGTGACTGCCACTGCAAAATTCACCAATATCAGGTACCAGTAAAGGAATATGGAGTACATAGATGTGAAGTTGCCTTAGATTTAATCAAAAGGTTTGTTTCGGAGTTCATGATACCAGCAGCTTAAAGAATATATAAAAATCACAAACTTACATATATATGTTTCGCCATTGGCTGGCATGTGTTTCTCATTGAAACTGTTAAATTATAGGCAACAAGATCTTCCTCAAATGGTGCTCACTGTATTAAACACACAGCCTAGGAACCAAGTATGTGATGGCAAACCAGAATTAACAATCCCAGTGATATGTTAAAAGCAGAATAAAATACACTCCATTTTTTCACCAACTTTTCAGTCAAACAAACAGACTAAAGCCAGACACAGATTGAAAGAGCGAAGAGTCAAATAATTGGGTAATTTAAAGAACTAAAGCTGTCTCACATTTCAATCTGCCAGAAAGTTTGAGATGGAAAATTAAAGAGCCATCAAAAGGGAAAGACCAAAATATCAGGTAATCAATCTTTTATTCAAAGGTAGGCACTGGTGAAATACCTTTAATTACAATTACAATTCTCATCAATTTCATTGTCCCAACGGTCCAAAGTCCTGAGGTGGCCATACCTGTACACCAAACAATAATGGGATGAGTGGATATTGCACAGAACACCTATCACAATATGATTTTCTAAATTCAGCACTGATCTCCATGCATTTATCAACTTTTGAGTGACCACCTATATGTGATGGATAGATTAGATGAATGATGAATATATATAACATTGTCTTAGAGTTATGCTCAGCAATTAGTCAAGCTAATTTACAAGACTTAGAATTCTTCCATGGGAATTGAAAAAGCACCCATAAAAGTGTTGATCTCATCTTTCTAAGATCATACTATAAATTTCATTATAAAGTGACAACCAGAAAGAAATAGCTTCCCCTGTAGGGTGGAGGTATTGGCTGAATAACCTGGAAAATCATATAGCAGAAGAAACAAATAAAACAGACAACATAAAGGTACACACTCACTAAAAGTACTATTTTAGTGTTGAAAGCTGTGTGGAAGTTTGTAAGTAGTACGAGTATTGTTGTATAACTACCTGAACTCAACAGACACAAGCATAAATAATTTCATTTGACAGTTACTGCAGGTGGGTCCAAGCAAAATGGTCATGGAAGGACAGGCAGCTCAACTTTGGTGAATGACAAGAAACTGACCCGCCCATGCTCAACAATACAAAACTTTAGAGGATTTCCACTGCAATGTGTCTCAAGGTCCTCGATCTCTTGTCTGGATGGTGGATAACCACTACATAAGATAAAATTTCATCATATGAGCATATCTTTAATGTAAAGCATTTCTCAGGTCTTATCAAGAGAATTCATGAAAAACAGCCGAAAAAAGACAAATATAGCAGTTCATAAAGCTAGAGGACACCACTAAGAATGCTACAACATATTGAATTGCAGCGAAAATTGCCAGTCTATAACAAAATGATTATTTTCCAAAATAGCAAGTCACACTATCAGATCAAAAGTTCGCATAGTCACCGCAATGGATATACTAAAAAGGGACATATTCTGAGATGCATGTAGCCCGCAAAGGAATAGGAAAAGCAAAATGAACATGGATAGTTTAAGTTCCAATTACTGTAAAATGAAACACAAACTAATCAACAATCTCCACAACGACAGGGAGTATTTCACTATTCGAGTATATGTGATACCATACTTCTATCAGTGAAGTTCCTGACTAAAACAGGCCATATCTAAACCAGACAGTTTGTAGGAGTCATACATGACTTATAACATCTCATGTAAGCAAAAACATTTATAATTATCAAGTCAGGGCTAGTTTTCAATTTTGAGATTCATAAGACATGATGAGCATAGGCATCATGAGGAGTCACAAAAGAAAGGATATGGAAGACACGTGTATAAAGGACTTCAAGCAGGACTCACTTCACATGCAAAATAAATAATAAAAATAAAAAAATCAAAAGGCAAGATTAGACATATAGTTGATCCGAAAATAAAATTAAAGAATGAGATTTTGGAAAAATACTCTAGATTTCCCAGATGCCTCCTTAACTATTCTATATTCACGTTTTGCCTCTTTTATGCTTTTCGAGGACAGACAGAACTCCAGGAGTTGAAAAACACTTTAACCAGTATAACAGTTCTGCCTTAGACAAAAACAACACATGCATTCAAAATTCAGATTTAGTTCTAGGCCAGCATTAATCAGATATATTAACAAGACTGCACTAAAATCACAGCGTACAAACCTGATTCTGAATGTGTAGAGAAAAATTAATTAATCAAAAAATGTTGCCGAAGTCAGTTACCTGGCAAGACAGAGCATAAAAGATGGATTCCCTGGAGAAGACTTTTTAAACTTGCTATTAGGAGGATAAACATCAAATATTGGTCTAGCTTCACGAAGATGCAAGTTACCAAACATCTCTGTGATGAAACTGTTGTCTATTGATCCCTTGTCTCTGATACTCTCAACTTCTGTCATACCTTCTTGAATATCATTTTTAATTGTAACATTCTTCTTAGACCAAGGGACGCCATGACGCCCAACAATGTAACCCAGAAACTTCAGGTGGCGGTAGACTTCAAAAGACTCCCAAGAGCATCCATGTCTATTCTTGTCTTCTGCTAGCTTTCCATATATATCATTTAAGAGAAGGGATGTATCATCACCATTCAAGATATCCAAAGCACCAATTTCAGCTAAATACCTACACCAATATTACTCCCCAAATTACCAGCAGATGATAAATATGATTACTCAAAGCATAACAGAATTTGTTAAAGAATCTATTGATATTATTACTAAGAATAGTACTATGGCTTGCATCACATACAAAGTTTCTTCAATTGAGCAATATGTCTTTCCATCACGAACTATCCCAGTAGTGGTCCACATTTTACCCTTCTTCTCCAGCACTTCAGCCATCCCCAACTCTTCGATCCACCGCGCCTTTGATGCCTCTTTCCTGTCAGTACATAAAACTTTTACCATCAGTCTATTAACTTTCTAGTGAAATTTTTCCACCAAAAAGAATAAAGAAACTTCATATGATTTGCTTTTCAAGAACATGCCTAAATTGCAACTTAGTTATGTCACCAGAAGCATAGCAAAGTTCATCATCAACTGAGTCCTCAACAAAACCCTCAGAATCACTATCACAATCATATGTTCCTTCACCGAAACTCAACCTCTCCAAGGCTTCAGCTTCCATTGCTTCAGATTACAAGGAAGAACTTCAAGGCCCTATAAATTGAATCACAGCCCGATTCTCAGCAGTTACTGAGGTTTTTGAGTTCGGAGAAACTGACCGAGTATAGAAGTGGCGGAGGCGGCAATAGTATCGGAGGGGGAGAGGCAGTGCTTTGTAGGGCAGTAGGAGTTCCCGCGGTCCTTAAAGAATTGCCTCAGCCTGTTAATAGCTCAAGTGGGCGCGAGTTGGTAACTAAATTATTTTTGAGATACTTTAATCAAGTCAATTAAATTTGTACATTATGCAATATCTCCAGTCCTATTCATTGTAGGGAAAGAAATACGTACTTGCTATTATTGGGCAACTAAAATGGGATCCCCAAGGTCTCGAGTCTAAGACCACTGTCCTCGGCCGCCACTGTAATGAAAAAGAGAGGAAAAAAAACAAAATTGCTAAATTTTCTTTCTCCCGGTAATTGAATCATGGTGAAAAATAAATAAGCATCATCTCTTTACAAAGCAAATACAGTGGTGGGTCCGATTCGGAAAGAAAATTTCGGGAAGGGAATCACCGTTTTCAGATTAAGCCCACAAGGAAATTGCTGCCAAAATTACCATTCAAGAAAAATTTCCCTTTGGCTGACAAGCAGATATTAGGAAACCCAATTTTAAGATTGTGTCTAATTTTGGGAAGAGAGAGACAGAGAGAGAGGAGATAAAAGAGGGTGACAATGAAGAAGATGCCGAGAATAATTGGAAGAAGTTTAGACAAGGTCATTTGAGTAGTTGCTATGGTTGGAGATTTTTAGAAATTAAATTAGATGATGATTATTTTAATTTTTTGATTCTGTTGGTTTGTGGCAGATTTTTAGGAGTGAGTTAGTTCGTGTATTTGTTTTTCTTGGTTCATGTGCAGTATATATAAAGACTACTTCTAGCTGAATAAAATATAAATTTTTCTCTACAATTTTCATTTTATTTTCAACATTTGATATTAGAGTCAAGTTCGGAATGTTTAGAAAATCCCACAGTAGCCACTTTTCTATACGCTCTTCAACCATCTTCATGGCATTGAAAACTTTGTCCAACCCTCTATTCCATGATTTGATGGAAATTACGATCCTTGGAGTATGCTGAGGGAAAATTTTCTGAGATCAAAAGAATACTGGCAAGTACTCTCAAAAGGTATACCATCATTGGTTGTAGACGCAATAGAAGCACAGAAAGTTGTAGCAGAGGTTGAAAAATCTAAAAGCCAAACTATTTGTTTCAGGCTATAGATCGTTCAATCTTGAAGCCAATTCTTTGCAAAGACACCTCCAAGGATATATGGGACTCCATGAAAAAGAAATGTCAAGGATCGGCAAGGGCAAAGAGGTAGCGGCTTCAAGCACTTCATTCGGAGTTTGAGATGCTTCGAATGAAACCCAGAGAGTCAGTTACAAATTATTTTTCAAGGGTGATGGCAATAGTCAATAAAATGCATCTTCATGGTGACAAGTCAGAAGATGTCTCTATTATTGAGAAGATTCTTCGATCTATGACACCAAAATTTAATTTTGTTGTTT
>JACGDI010002090.1:117024-141247 GCA_014898725.1 Jacaranda copaia
AATCAAACAAAAAATATAACCAAACATTCCCCAAATAAATGGTTGTAATTGGAAAGATTATGAGAGATGTTTACTAATTTATTCATTTGTTTTTTTTTATATATGTATGCCTCATATTTAGTTACATTCAAACAATTTATCCAAAATTGATCGTTTTAATTTCCATTAAAATGAAAATAAGATAAAAGATATTATTTTTTATACCTTTACTCTATTCCACATCCGTAAAATTCTTGATTCAAGAACATATGTTCATGTGAATTATATTCTCGAATCGAATTTCTTAAAGATTTTTTTTATTTAGATTTCCATCCAGAGTAAAAGATTTGGTGGGCCTACGATTTCATCTTTCAACGCTCAACGTGACTCACGGCTTTGCTTCGATTTCATATTTAAATTTTATTAAATTCCTAAGAGTTAGTTTGGTTGATTTTTAACTTATCTTATAATTATTTATTATGTAAAAATTTATATAATTTTTTTATTATTATGATATAATTTAATTAGCATGATAAATAATCCCACGTGAGGTAAGAGGTTAATATATCATAAAAATTGCATATATAAATATAGGCTTTTAATATTCATGTGAAGTAGAATGTTTATTGTTATTCCGACCGAATAAATGATAAGATGGTATAAAAATACTCATCCTCACCTTATCATCCAACCAAACTAGTCCTAAGTGAACTAGGGCCATGGGGACAATGGTTTCACAGTTATATCGTTGACACTATTGTTTTTATTTATTTATTTTATCATTGATAGTTGCTGTCGTAGTTAAGTTTTGAAAAAGATGGATAGAATGAATAAATTTTCGTTGAATCAATTCAATTGAAACTAAGAATAACGATTCTAAAAGCATAATACTTTGAGTAGTTAGAATTCACAATATTAAAAAAAAATTAGACACTTAAATTAGTAATATTTCGAGAAAAAAGAAAAGAAATATGTAAGTTGTTCAGGGTAAAAATCAGACATATGAATTCATGTATGGTCCGTATGGAGCATTTATAATAGTGACATGATTGTAGGTCGAGGTGTTACTCATTGGGGCATCCAAGTCAACTAGATCAAGAGCTTAGATTAATGGTGTTCGGTTGATTTAAATTGCAGTTAGGTAAGACATCGATTATGTGTTTAGGTTTATTTATTTATATATACATTGAAAATTTGTTAAGTTTAAATGAATAGACTTTGACTAATCTTTTTAAAAATGTAACAGTGTATCATGAAAAACACTATAAAAAGAATATGAATTTTAACGACCCCTTTAAAAAATGTAATAAAGCATCGTTACAAAAAACACATAAAATAGTAAGCATATTTTATAACTAAATTTAAGTTATTTACTTTTTATATTAAATGAGATAAATATTTTGATTAATATTTTCTCACCAAAATCCTGGAAAAAAAGTAGAGCCATTTAGCCAGAAAATAAAAATAAAATGGATACAAATTCTTTTTTTTTTTTAAAGAAAAAAGAGATTTCTAATATTGAAGGCAAATAATTTGTCGTGGCTACAAAGTTTTTGGCAAAAATAAACTCAAGTTTAAAGTTTTAACAATCATTTCTTGCAGTGCGAGCAGTTAAAAATGGTCTTATAAAAACTCCCACCCTGATCGTTATTCATAGATGCAGCTGCCATAGCCTGCAATTCCACACAACAATCATAGTGAAGAATCACCAAAAGAACTACGTATAAGGCACACAAGGAACATCTTTAATTATTAATAAAAATTGCCATACTTAATTTCAGAGATAATTTTTCTTGAATTTTCATTTCGATTAGTTTAACTTTAATCTCAATTTTAAGTTAACTACTGAAAATTATATATTTCTGGATGCGCATATATAGAACTCCAAAACCCAACAAATGTAAAAATACATGAAAAAAGTGTGTTACGATGGAATTATATATGTGAAATTATTTGTTGTATAGTCCAAAAATTGAAATCATATAAAACCACAATAACTCTAGCTAGAAAGATGATTGATTTCTTTTTTACAATTGTAGCAATGCACTTACCACCACTGTGCATTATTAAATAAAAGATAAAGAAAGAAGCAAACATCACCTAAGAATGTTGAATAGTTTCCATCCAAAAATGTTCAGCTGCCTATGGAAAGTCCACGATTTGGCATACATATGGCCGGTGTTGGCCAAGTCCACTTAATAAAAAATCAAGTCAAGATTCACAAAATATAATTTTTTAATTAAATCTATTAGACTTAAGTTCTTTTAAAATTGAATAGTCTTTTGTTTAGTGGTATTACTAGTCTCCTACATAAAAAGTGAGTATCGGAATTCGAACCTAACAAACTCTTAACTTGTGTATGTATAAATAAAAAAGTTCTTTTAAAAGCTCACATAGTTCATCGGACCAACCCATTTATCCTTCTTTATAGAAATAAAAAAATTATATTTATATTACATATTAGTAAATTAAAATAAAATATTGTTTTGTTATCTTTTAAATATTTTTGTTCTTTTTATTATATGCATATGCGTATTATTATAGAGCAAGTATTTGTGTTGTAAAAAAGTTACGATGATAAGCCTGGAGTACTAAGGGTTCGTTTGGTTTCATTTTCATAGTCCATTTTTTTATTTTTTATTATTTTAAAAATAAAATACATAATTTTTTATATATTTTCACCCAATAGTATTTTTATTTTCAAAATATCTTCTTCCAATATAAATTATATATCTGCTCTTTCTATTCCACATTATTTTTATTTCTCTCCATCTACAACCTATTAAAACCAATATAATTATTACTTTTTCAACAATTCAACCAAATATAAACATATTTTTAACTCATTTTCACTAACTAACTTTTCAAATTTTAGAAATGATTAAAATGAAAATGAAACCAAACAATGCCTAGGGTACCTTCTCAATAAGAGTTTCTTATAAATGCCACGTGGGTTTGTTCATTTTTAAACATTATATCCATGTCATTTTTATTTATATACAACTATTTTGTACTTAAACTAATATGTTATTTGTCCTTTTGTTATTGTCTATATTGCTATATACGTGTCAGTAATTTGCATGACTTTAAGGCCTATTAAAATTTATACAAGTTTGAGTTTATTAAAACTCTATATTTATGTAATTTTTTTAATTGAAACTTTAATGAAAAATAAACTTCTAGGTAGATTTTCAGATTAAATTAAAATTTTAGAATTTATTAAAAGTGTCATTTCACACTTTAAAAAATATATTATAACTAATAGATCAGACTCAAAAAATTATTTGCATAACGGGTCTTAACTACTTGAGCTACAGCATAGCCCGCCCGGATCTATTTCCACGCCTGCCGGCTACGAGCGACTACCAATTATCATGCGGTCATCCCTTGATGGACCGAGCCACCGTCTTTGTCATGGATTTGTGGTTGTTAGAACTATGTGAGAGTCATCGCCCAAAGTAAATTGGGCCTTAGTGTTCGCAATTTTAATAGCTCGGTACAACCCCAGACCAACCCAATAATTTTGCGCTATTATTATCATTCCTGCTCTTTTACGAGAGAGAAATTTTTTCTGACTATTAAATGAAAAACATACGTCGAGTGCACACAGTATTAATTTACAGAGTAAAAATATTGACCATATACAAAGCAAGAGTAAGCTTACTTGGATTAGTGACCACAATGAGTCCAGAATTTCTAAAATAACAGTTCCAATGGTTCCTTCCCTTAGACTGATAGTAGAGATTCATGGCTATGGAGGCATGGTTTATAAGGTTGTCTGGTAAGAAACAGGGACAGCCCTTCTGCAGGATTCTGCAGTCAACCTGAGAGCAAGCGTAGTTGATGTTTGCCAACAGAGTGCTCTGTTCTGATGAAGGTTTTGCCACACACCATGTTTTCTGCACCCCATTTATTTAAATTTCGATGCACAAATTAATATAGTAACATAATTCTAGGTTTCAATTTAAAAAACTCCAAAAACTTACCTCTAAATTCGCTAGTCCGGGGTTACAAACTGCAGCAATGAAGTTCAGAACGTAAGTAGTTATCATTGGGACAATAATCTATAGAAAAAGTGCAATAATGCACTACATAAACATATGCTAGGACTAATAGGCTGTTAGAATTTTTTGATCAAAATATGCCGTTTCAGGATCGATCAAATTCTAACTCTCATATTGACAACTTAACAACTGACTGACTACAAGGTATTTGTGAAAACGTATGCTGCAATTTTTTTAAATCGATCCCCACAACTTATAAATACTAAAGCGAAATCACTCTAGCCACAACCATTCTGCCCCTTTGCCAGTTGGGTCAACCTCTCATAAATTAAAACATCTAGACAACTTATAAATATTAATATCTTTTATTTAACTCACACTAATGCAGAATTACTCTGACCAGACACACTCTTCAATTTAGCTAGGGTGGTCTGCCCTCAAACGCACGTACTAAGATTATTTGAGTTAACCCGGCCCAAGCCATCCCAGGAGGTGATCACAGAATCAAGTATGCGCTAGAATGTTTATGCTATGCATTGTGCAACTGTCGAGTATGCAATATCAATAAAAATAAAAAAAGAAGGAGAGAAAGTCCTGAAAATATGTACCTGAAATGAAGGAAAGGAGCAAGAGAAAATGAGGAGCGAGAGCTTTAGCCATTCTTAATTGATGTGGCAAAATTTGAAGCAACTTAAAAGGAGCCTTTTTCTTGTGGATAGTGTACTCAGGTGTAGAGAACATACATATTGATTTGTCCGTGTGGAATCAAGAACAGCCATATTTTTGAGTGAGAGGAAAGTGCCCCGGCCAACGGCTACATGCCCATAATGAGCCGTTAATTGGAATCTTTTGGGAAAAGAATGGATAAGAAGGGAGCCAAGAGGTGGAGACAAGCATTGCCACTCTTTGACTTTTTCTGCGTTTTTTTCCCTCCATCCGTTGTCTTTTTGAATAATTTCCTCTAGTCCAACTAGTTACCTGTATAAGATAAAATGTTGCGTTGCGATATATTAGTCTTTCTGACACATTGTCCATACGTGAATAAATTTAAATTATCGTGGTATTAATAATAATTATATTAATAAATAATAAAATATCTTAATTTTTATGAACATAACAACAACAACATTGTATTAATATTGAGGCATAATCATCTTGTGCAGTGCTTTGTTTGAATGTAAGACTATGGGACCTGTCTCTAAGACCCTATGGTCAAACGTCTTAAAAATTGCCCCCAAGATGCACAGTAACATTTCTCTCTTCTCTATCTCGGTTCTCTCTCACTCCACTATTGATGGTTCTTCTTTTTTTCTTCTTTAATTTTTGAGACTGTGATGATTCTTCTCACATGTTGAGTATGTAAAAAAAATTTCTTATGTAATATATATACAAATATAGCGGTTTATAACATATTTTCATTTGACGAGCCCTTCATTGCTAACTAAAAGTCAATCAAGAAAATTGAAGTGGGCTGTAAAACTGCAATAATTTACCGTTGAGCTCCTTAGTTCCAATGGAATACAGCAAAAAACAACTGTGAATGAATCTTTTTGGGAGAGTTTTTGTCACGTTTTCTTCTATCTTGGAGTATTTATAAAAAAAAAAAAAAATTTAAAAAATTGAAAAATATTTGAGAAGATGTGAAAAATATAAGCGTGTTCAATTTTTTTTTTCTGGGGAAATACTTTCCACCGTGATTGTGTTCCATTAAATGCGTGTGTGTGCGTTTCAATAATTAAGAGAAGTGATATTAAGTTCTTATAGTATTGTTATATTATTATGATAATATTACAATAATAAAAACATATTTATTATTTAAAAATAATAATTGAAATAAGTAAATATATATTTTTTTATTAATATGGTGATTTGAAGTTGTTATAATTTGCTTAAAGTATTTTGTTAAAAGAAGGTGTGTTTTTAGAGAAATGTTTGATTATATAAAAAGTCTCTTAAAAGAATTAGGATATCATTTACTATCATTTTATAGAAAATGTTAAAAATTTATAGTTTTTTTAACTCTAAAAGTAACCTAACTAAATTTGGAGTTTGGAGTATATGCTCTTGTAACTAACCTTACTACAACCATTTTTAAGTTAATGATTCTCATTATATATATATATATATATATATTAATTTTTATATAGGTAATGCATAGAAATCTATTGTGCTTCAAACATTCAAGACTATATATGGTTCGATAGCTAATAATTTTTGTTATTTGTAATTTTTTTTAAAAAAATATTTACTGTGAAAATTATAACTATAGCTACGAAATTAATTTCGTAGTAATTTTTCCATAACATTTACCTAATTTTTTGGTGGTGAGTCTTTCAATTATTATTATTAACATAAACATATAGTTTTCATTTTTTATATAATCAATACAATGATAATGTATAAAAGTTTATACGAAACGATATATGCAGTCAATTTAAAATGCTATACATATGGATCCAAATCCGAATTTTTACCTGTTTATTACCTGTAAAATATTAACTTTTGTTATTTTTATTAATTTATGTTGATGATATCGGATATGCATGTATTAAGATTGTATATCGAATTTTTTTTTTATTTATACACACGCACACATCAGGAGCCCGTTTAGGTTCGAATTTAAGGATATAGGAATGGATGCCGCACATTAAATGAATGCGCTTAAAACTTTTTATAAAAAAAATAAATAAAAGTATTAATTTATGTTTATGTGATGAAGCACTTTCTCAATAATTTAAAAATAAATTTTGTTGAGATTACTATATGAAATGATATATTTAGAAAAATGTCGGAGAGAGTAAAATGTAATCAGAGAAAAAAATAAAGAAAAAAAAACACAGTACATGGAAGAGGGCAGAGGTAAAAAGTTGATAAGAACATTGACAATTACTCCAATAACTTCATATTTTAAGTAAGATTAATTTAATTAATATATTAAATGTAATTTAATAAAATTAATTTAATCAGTATATTAATAAACAACCATATGCCTTATAGCTGATCGCGTTTGATTTCAGCTAATAGGGCCTAATAATTATTTTAGTGGCAGACAATTGCAATTACTGCAATTATGCCCAAGCACATTAGCTTCGAGCACGCACCATACTTGTACTGTAGCAAAGATGGTCTATTCAAATTTCGGGACATGAGAAGAGTTGTAATCTCTTCATGCCAATAAATATGTTGACTGACAAATATATTCTTTAAATTATAAAATAAAATTACCCAGAAACTCTAAAATCAATTTAGATTTAAAAATTTGACTGTGACTAACTTTTGTGCCTATTTAAATCATTGATAAGTAAGCAATTTTCTTGTATATATTAGTGCATATACATATGTAAAATACCTGTATTGTATTAATTTTTTGGTGTATATTCCATATTCCATATCGCTCTTATGCAATTCTTTTCTTGGTAACAAAATATGCACCTTATGATGACTTAACAATCACGTTTTGTACGAAATGTGCACAAATGTTGTCAACTTTCGCACCAATGCATACATTCATGTTGTGCCTATGCTCATAACATACTAGGGATGCAAATGAGACTAGCTAAGTCGAGCTTTGACCACTTTTTCAAGCTTTAGCTCAAGCTCGAACCAAATGAATCGAGCTTGAGTTTGATGAGCTCAAGAAATTGAGGCTCGAGCTTGGCTCCAGCACTTGTTCAGGCTCGGCTTAGCTCGATTTATTAGATTCGAACTCATAATCAAGTCCAAGGCTCAAGTTCAACTGGGGCTCGAGCTCGAAAAATTAAATTATTTTATAAAAAATTTTAAAATTAATATATTTTATTATATTTTTATATGTATAAATATTTTTTTTTAAATACAAAATATAAGCTCGCAAGTCTTACAAATAAGAATTATTTAGTTTGAGTTTGATTCGAAACTTATACGAACTGGGTTCGAACTCGAAATCGAACACTTTCTGAGCCAGTTTGGTTTGTTTGCAATCCTATAGCATACACAATAAGATCATTATTTCCTAACTAGTCAATCGACAAATTACCAATTCACCCAAATATTATATCACCCATATTGTCACACTCGTTTTCCCATTTCAATTGATCATGGTCATTTCCAAATTCAAAGCCCTAATCCATGCAAATTCAACAAGCACTTTGACTAAAAGTAAAGTAATGCCTTCTCCGCAGCCCCGCTTCAACTTCATTTGTAATATTGTTAACTTCTTTATATATTTTTGATCTTTCCTATTATTGAGTCATAATTTTTTCTGCATGATAGTTTTGTTCATCCAATCAAATGGAGGTAATGGGATTAATACGAAAGTTATATTTACAACCATCTTTTTTTTAAGTTAAATTTTTGAATTTTTTTTGTTTGCATTTAATTTTGGGTAGGAGTTTTCACAATAATTGTAGAAGTTGAAAAAGGGAAGATGCTCTACAAGAAATATAAGGAATAGGCGCAAGTTTGGGAAAAATTCAACTTTTCATACAATATTTAATCAATATGAAAGATTTTATATATCAAACGAGTCATTAGATGTAGGGGTATAATTAAAAAATTAAAATATTATACTGTTGAATAGTTAACATCAAACATAAAATAAAGATTTGGGTATATTATAGTCTCAAATATAATCTATAATATCAAATATAATATTATACTAACACAAATTATGATAATCTCGCAAAATTTTTAGTGAGATTCCATTACAATACTAATAACGGAAAGATATGTTGATTAAAACAGGCTCTCATGTTAAACCGACACAAGCACAGTTAGTTATACAGACATCCATTCCCAAAGGTAGTTCATTACAGGCCCCAGAGAACCTCCAATCTTTACTAGTATTTCCCCTATGACAGAACAGTCTGCTGCTTTATATCTGTTGGGAAAAGAGCATAATTTCAGAAAAACTATAAATTATTTATTTATTTATTTTTTCATTCTATTGGGATCAGAGATCCGTTCTTGCTGACAGTCCAGAAAATCCCATTTTCACGAGGGGAAAAAAATGTCTTCAACTGTAACAATTCCCACCCCACTTTGCCATTCATCACCCACCAAACCCCGAACCTCGGGTTCAAACCACAGAATCTGCTTTCTCGGTAATGCTCCTGCAAACAAGTCATTACCAAGTAACATAGCTCTCTCCCCCTTATCCATAGCAGCTACTCTCCAAAGGAACACTAGACTTCAGATTCACCTCTCACAAAAAGCAGCTGGTTCATCTTTTCCAGGTAAAATAAGTAAATTATTTGGCAGTTCCTCAAGAAATTAATGCTGGTGAATATATGACAAGATGATGGATTTTTTAGTAGTGTGGAATTTAGAACTTCTTTTTTTTTCAATTGATTTCTCAACGCTCTTGTATTTTTATTTGTTCTCCAAGAATTTTAGCTAGGTGCATTGCATTGGTGAATAAAGAACCTCATTTACTTGGATGAGTTGTGTGTGTGTGTGTGTTTCACACTCCTAATCAGAATTTTGTATTAGTGAGAGAATTAGGTGTAAGGGTTAGTAGGGGTTCAAATCTGAATAGTGGATTTAATCAAATTGTAAAGGTAAGAGCCCATTTGGCTTTGTTTCCTGGAGTCATTTTCATTTTCCGGCAAACATAAATATTGAAAAGTTAGTTATAAGTGTAAGTTTGAAAATGAAATGTTGTTTGAATGTTTTGTTTAAAATGAAATGATTATGTAGGATTGAAAATGGGTTATATTTGAATGTTGTTATATTTTTGTATTGAAAGTCGTGTAAATGGGAGTATGAGAAAATAAGTTGTGAAAATAGAGAGAGTGCAAGAGTGTGTTTGGAAAAATGTGCTGAGAATGAAAATGCCGGGAAAAGGTTGATAGTTTTCTATTTTCATTTTTAGGATATAATGAAAATGGGTTTTGAAAATAAAACCAAGCGAGCACTAGGTAAAGAGAAAAGTATTGAAATTTATAAATTCCTCAAATAATTCATATGTTATAATGTATAGGCCTAAGATTTTCGAATTAGAGGAAGAAAAAGATTATAAAAGGTAGTATATGATCCTTAAATCTTGTATGTTTTTGCTTATGGTTTTCCTGCCCTTTGTTTAATGATTAATACAATATTATTGCATTAAGCTCCAAGTAACATATCTAAGACCAAAGGTTTGTCTAGTATTATTTTGAATGCTATGGGAAAGATACATTAAGAGATAGTATTTTGATAGGGTTTGGAGAATGCAACGAATGTTACATTTTGTTTTCAGAAGTGGTCGAAAATTGTTTTGGGAGGAAAAGATATATTAGGTTTTGTTTTGGAATATACATTTCTACTGCAGATGCAAAATTAGGAAAGTTTTAACAATATCAAACAAAACATAAACAAAATAAAAATTCAATCTGTGGGGAAATATTAGCTTGCCTAAACGATCACTCTTAAAATAAGGCATACCTTGCCGAGTAGTCTCTAGCTCAATAACATTAATCTCACACATAAAGTGTGGGATTGGAGATTTAAACCTAATGGACTTATGACTTGTTTGTATAAATTTAAAAAAAAAAGGAATAAGGCATGACTTGGTATTTTCGGTTTCTTAAATTAAGTGAGGCTTTGAACGCAACTGTTGCTCTAGGTTAGTGATTTCTGTACGGATAGGGAATTCTAATTTTAGCCACCGGGCAGCCTTCTTTAGGTAGACAACATAAAATTTGTCAAGCTAAATTCACTCTCTGAACTATAGTATCATAATTCATGAGCTACATCTTGTCTCTATAATTCAGAAAATCTTGGAAGCTTGATCATTAATCATGAGATGAATTATATGTGTTATTGATACCCCAATGGTGGCATGGAAGCTGCATAGTGTAGTATAATCCTACTCTATTTATATTGCATATTTAGTCCTCTACCAATCATCGTATATAGAATACTGAAAACCATTTGCACAAGTGGAAACTGTCTAATGGTATTGCTGTCATGGATTCAGTTGTAAGTTCAGAATACACAGAAGAACCTGAGACGAAGGTGAAATTTCAATCATTGTTGAGCCTGCCAGGTTGCTCCTCCTCATTATCATTACTCGGAACTGGTTGGTTGCTGTTTATTCTAACAAATTACTTTATATTGTTGCGGATACTGTCTGATTTGTAATTATCTATGATCCTGATGTTTCAAATTGCAATAATAGTGTGCACCCTTTGTTTTATTTTAGGATATAGAGAAAAAGTTTTTGCGATAATTGGAGTTAAAGTTTATGCTGCGGGGCTATATGCAAATCCGTCCATCCTCAGTAACTTAGATGCCTGGAAAGGGCAAACGGCTGCTGAGGTTCAACAGGATTCATCGCTGTTTGATGCAATTTTTCATGGTAATTTTACATTAAAGTTAAAGAATGTTCAGTTGAGCGAGGGGTATTATTGAAGAAGAATGATATATTGATTTTATGAAGTGCAGCTTCTCTAGAGAAATCACTGCACATTATTCTGGTGAGAGATGTTGATGGTAAAACATTTTGGGATGCATTGGATGAGGCTATCTCACCAAGAATCAAGTCGCTGACTCCAGTTGATGAATCCGCACTCTCAACATTCCGAAGTACCTTTCAAGGGCGGCCTCTCAAGAAAGGAACTTCCATATTTTTGACTTGGTTGGACACAACCAAAATGCTTGTGAGTACAAAATCTCATTATAGCTTTCATCCATTTCGTCTTAATCCATAATGTACAGGCACTTCAAAAGATTATTTATGTCGTACTAGATATCATGTCAGAGAGGAGATGCCTTTGACACATGTTCAACACATCACTTGGCTTATCTATAAATTGAACAAAGGATTAAAAGATTCCAACACAGGACGGAGACATACATTCAAAGGCGTGGCCGACACACTTTTAAAAAATTAAATTGTTTTCGTACATTTTAGTAAGTATAAGACTGCTTAAAGAATTAATTAAAAATCATAATTTTCTTTTAAAAAAAAAAGTTTTGCTTTATTCAAATTCACTATTTTTTTCACATCTTCTATTAAAGTAAAACCTTTTGCCCCCAAGTACATATTATACAAATCATACTAGTAAAACCCAACACACTAATTGATACGTTGATATATTATTCTGCATTTGTTATCAGTTGCTATTTTTATGTATCTGTGTATACATATATATTATACTTATATGATAAAAAGATTATGTATATTGAAAAGTTATGTCAGGCCGTGTCATTTCCTAAAAATTTTTGAAAATTCCATGTCGTTGCGCTCATCTATCGTTATCACAAGTGTTAATGGGTTGTTCTTGCCCTGACTAACAAATGCAGATAAATAGATTCCCTTTTCATTCCATATCCTGTCTTCTTCTCTGATAAACCTCTCCAACTAATATACCTGATTAATTGTTGTATGTAAAACTCTCAGGTTTGCATATCAGCTGAAGGAAGGCCTTTTTCTGTTGATGCCACAATCGAATCAGCTAACGTTACGTCTGCTTTGTTCGACGTGTTTCTTGGAGGTAATCCAGTTTCCCCTTCACTGAAAACTTCCGTATCTAATGGACTGGCTGCAGCACTTAAGTAACTAAAAGCCTACTGAGTTTGATTTTCAGTAATTTTTCTGAAATACATATCGTTGAGTTGCTCAAGTTTTTGACGTATCTACACATGGTAAAGATCTGAGAGATCTACAAACTGGAGCAATCACAATACGTATTTCCCTATTTCGTATGAAATTTAAGCACAACTTCAAGTCCTGGACATGGATTCTTCTTCTGTGTTGTCGTTGTTGTTGTTGTTGTGGTTGTGTGTGTGTGTTTTCTGCTCGTAACATTTATATTAGGGAATTTTCATGTGTTTTTAATGGATTCAAGTGTACTATGATTCAGACAGCAAGGGTGTACCTAAGCATCAGTTAGATAATTAGCTGAGGCCCGCCCATGGGTGAGCTAGTTTAGTCAGTGCTTAATTGGATTGGGAGAAGATTTATCCTATGTTTTGGATGTCTAAATATTAAAGTCCAACTAGAGTTCAATTCACTCTTCTATTAAGTAACGGGATAACCTCATCTGAAAGATATATAATATGTTTAATTCAATTCAATATTCTTATTTCCAATCATATTTTCTGGTTCTTTTATTCTATAATTATATTCTAACTTAAGCATTAGAAAATATTCCTTAAGCCACAACTCAACATCTGTAGCTATGTTGATGTGTGCAGATAATATAAAGATCTTGTTATATTACGTTATGTTGTATAATTCTGGCATTCTTTTTCCCTCTTATTGAGATAGCATTAGGCCCTCAACTCAAATTCTTTTCTCAAAGACTACAATTGATACAAGCAAAAAATAAGCCAATTTCACAATTTTTCATTCAATTTCTTGTGAAATTAAATTTTCGTTTTCGTCAATGCGGGTCAACAGAATAATTCTTTTGGTTGAAACCTTGCTTCGCGTTAGCCATCCTTCACGGCCTCGGTTGGTTACTCTAAATAAATCAAGAAGATTTATTTAATCATTGACGAATTACAAGCACATGAATTTTCTATGCTATAGAATCCAAACTCAATTTGTTTTCAAATCCAACTAACAATTAACATAAAGCTTACATGAAATTCTTAACTCATCATTTCTTTCAATCCAAACAATCCGAACAGCAAAAATAGACTAAATAACCAAATAATCACAATGGGGCGAACAAAAGTCAAATCACTTGATAAATTAGGTTATTTCTGTATATAAAGACAGGATTAAGGGTACACCTAACAAAAGCATAAGCCTGACATAGACATGAATAGAAAAGATCAACAATCCTTTCTCTGTCTACTTAACAAAATTTGGAACTCCTCAATCCCTTAAAAGCCTAGCATTCATCAACTCAAAGTTTAAAACAACCTTTTGCAACTCTTGTATATTTGGACTTCATACATGCATCATAATACAAGTCGATCGCCAATCGCCAATAGAAGTTATCACAGAATAAAAGCTAGTTGGTGCCACAGGTGAGACGGCTAGCAATGCTGTTTCTCTCCCGGCTGCTAAAGAGCATAGCACTCCAAATCTTCCAGCTTGGCATTAAATAGTAGAAGAACCCTGAGAATTAAGCCATAGAAACGACCTGGATATCATATGCACATCGACCTCCTGCCCTTTTCTTCTACAGTCTCCATTGCCAGATATAAAACAGGAAAAAAGCTACAAGAAAGAAGATTTGGAAATTATTGCCCTGAATGGGTTGATCTTGGGTAACCTACTGACTTCCTTTCGTCCTGCAAAATATTTGCATGTCAATGCCTAGCAAATTAGCAATTTATCCAAGAAATCCGTGCATTGAATTATTTGCGGCCAAAAAAAGAAACACCGAAGTTAGATATTTTACCTTCCCAGTCGCAAGAGCTCAGGCTCTTGAAGCAGCAAATCTTTTAGTGGCCTCGCATCCATTTCCGTGGAGGAAGAACTACAGAAGACGGAAAATAAGCATTCCGATCTCAAATTGTTTTGTCAAGAAGCAGAAATCTGCATTTATGATATTAAAAGAATTTTTGGTTCTCAGGTAATGTTTTAGGCCCTGTTTGGTTTCATTTTCACCCATTTTCACCATTTGAATTATCAGCAAGTTTTCACCATTTTCATTAAAATCCCAACTCATTTTTAACTCAAAACACATTCCTCCCCAATAACATGTATATTTTCTTCCAATCAAATACAAAGTCATTTTCAATTTATTTTTTCTACCTACCTTTTAAAATTTAGAGAACACTGAAAATGGAAAAATGAAAATGAAACATAATCAAACGGACTCTAGTAGTGATTTTAGCATGCAGCATAGGACATGAGATCTGGGGGGAAAATAAACCTGCTAATGAAATCAAAAGAAAGCAGCCGGTGGCGGATGGTGTAGTCACTGCCAACATAAGTCACGACCAGATTGCCGGCGTCTGGGTGGGGCCAGCTTCTCGATGTAGGGAATCGTAGTAAAAATGTTCCAGGGTCTTGAAGACCTCCTGGGCCTTGGAGCATAGATTCTGCTTCTTCCTTTGTGATAAATCCTTCGATCCACACAGGTGACATTGAATTCCACATTGTGTTAACTGCACTTTGTGACAAAGTAAAAGCTACTGGGTATAACCACAACCACATTCTCTCAAAATTTTCCTGGGAAACTAAATCTCTACAGCCAGCTATTCTCCTCAGACACTCGAAGTCCTATAATTCAGAACATTCAAATGATTAGAGAAATTTATTTCTTACACAACAGCCAATGAAGCATAGTTACTGTTATGAGAAAAAGATGGACAATGTAGAGGTATTTGAGAATCGTCTCTTTTTTCCTCTCTGTAGGGTCTCAAAATATACAAGATAGGTTGAGGGCCAGACCACAAAAATGTTTATTTACTGTCATATACAGGTTAAGAGCCAATAAAGTTAGCTTATGAATTCTTTTGTATACATGTTCATCTGTAATGAGGAAAAGAAAGGAAGAGACCTGATCAGTCAAAGAACGACTGCAGCAGGCTATCTTCATGAATTGTTCATTAATCCTGAAAACAAGATTTTCCCACAGAACATGGTTGTTGTTCTCTGACATTGAAGTCCAAGCTTGTGTTCCTTCCTCCACCAATCTCTTTGCAATTCTGATTTGATGCCTGAAATTTAAAAAACTTGCTTCACAAACATGAAACCGAATATGAGAATTTGTCGTCGTGGCTAATGCTAATTTTTGAATGCATAACAGAGGGATGTACTGCATCTCCTTCCTATATAATATTTTTCCACATGTATCACTAGGGATTTTGGGAAGGTCAGGCTTGAAGGAAGTTCACATGCTCTCGACTAATTAGGTATTTAAATAGGTAAGGTACTGAAGGATCACTTCTGGGCCATAAATAGAACAGTATCCAGGGCAACAACTTGAAAACAAATCATGGACAAAGCGCAACAAGTATTTCGGCATCTGTAGGTTAAGTATTCACATGGTTGTTCATTGCTGGAGGTATACAAGGGCATTGTTTCCAGGAATTACTTAATTCAATAATTTGAAGAAATTAAATCAAATTCCATCAAGTTTTACTTTTACACAAGATTTATCATTCAAGACTTAAATAATCTTTTAGGCAGCATTATGCAAATATCCAAAATCTTGATTCTTTGATGATTTACTGATCTTCCAAAAAGAAAGCATATTTTCTTTGAATCAACTGTTTTTCACAATTTTACTACAAAAATGGACTTCATTTAGTACAGTCAGGTAATTTAAAAGAAAAGAATAAAAACTCAATATATTAACATTTTAACATGTGCCAACTTTTAATTTTGTCAATATCTAAACTTTCTTTACCCCTGTAAGAATACCATAAAAACATACATCATTCGATGTTAACGAAAGAGAACCAAACAATTTCAAAAGAGAAAATGAATGAATTACCTGTGATGCAAGCATCCGGAGAACAGAGAAACCTGCTTTGCAAAGTTGGCTAGTTGTTCTTCGCTAGCTGAAATAGCAATTTCCTTGAGCAGGTGACACCTCTCTGCTAGACCCCCGAGGCAGTATTTGAAGATTATCAAATCTGAAATTGGACTTGAAATGCTAAGCATGCTTTTCCGGTCAGAGTTTGTTGCTTCGCAATTATCATAAGGAGACGAGTTGTTCTCTGCTCTATAATGGTTTTCTGGTCTCCTGTTAATACTCATCTCATGTGTGTTGTCCTAATTCCGACAAATCATAGAATCTTTGTTAAGGAAAAATAATGTGAATTGAGCATTGCGATCCAAAGAAACATAACAAAACTACTTCTCAGTAAGTATATTAAAGAATATAGTGCCACAGCAGTCTAGGAGTCCTCCTCATTTCACCATATAGGACAATAAAATGAGTGCAAGGTGGATAAAAACACTAAGAACAGAAGATAAAATTTTATTTCTGTTCATTTTCATATCAAATTCCTTGATATGAACTTAGATGAGATGCTTACTTCATTTATATACATCCATATTTATCCACCATTTGTTCAAAACCAATCAAAAACAAGACAGCATGCATCATGAAACAGGATGTTCATATTAGTTGATCAGCACGTTGAATATGAAAGAATAAAGAGAGAAAGCGAGAGAGAAAAAAAGCAGCTCAAAGTTTACCTCATTACTAGTCCAAGCATGCGAGCCATGTCCTTTGTTAGCTTGCTTTGCTTCTTCTTTGAACATTGCAAATGGCATGTCATGTCCTAATTTGATCCGCTTTGACGACGGACTTGGTTTGGCTTCACGTACAATATTGGGAATAAGTTCCATGGACCCATCTTCAAGACCAGGGGATTCAGATCCCTTCATATAATAAGTTCTATTGGATGACTTTCTACATGTTAGAGAAGCTGTTCGTGTATTCCTATTGCGTGAAACACAACGAATCGGAAGAGAAAGTGTCTCAAGAAAAGGATATCTTCCCAATTTTGGAATGTCAAACCTAATCCGGAACAGCCTGTTCTCGCACTTCGATGAAAGCTGAAATGGAAAAAAATGAAATTAACTCAGCGATCTCCTAATTTAGAAATATTTTTTCACGAGGGCAAAGGGTTTCCAATGTTACATCTTAAACCATTACTTTTGAATGGTTTGGCAACTAAAAGCAACACAAACTAGTGCTCAAAATTTTGGGCATGGACAAAGATCCCAGCATATATAAGTTTGAAAATCTAAGAATACACATATAAAGAATGAAGGCACACTAATAAGGCTATAGTAAGTTAACTTCGAAAAGCAATGCAATATTGGGGCATCTGGATTCACTGGGACTGGAGAAGGGTACATATGTATTTTAGTAAGATACATCTCCTTCAGTTACACAGTGATAGAAAATACTACAAAGTTTCCACCAAATTTCTGAGGTAATTTCCTGATAAACTAACACAATATCTGGAAAAGAGGTCAAGCAATCAACTCAATGGATACCTGAGATATCTTGAGCTTAAAAGAAGCACGTCCGTTTATTAGTTTACATGGTTTATCATGAGAAGCATATTCAATCCCATCATAACTCGTAAGAAGTGGTGGTTCGGCATCAGTAGTGTTCTCAACAGGGGCCTCACTGTCAGCATACACAAGAGAAGCAACAACCTTCCAGGAAAAGAGAAACATGCACTTAAGTACAAATTACAGTTCTAAGACTAGCAACTAAAAGAGTACAAGAGACGGAAAACCTCTAATTCTTTGTTCACAGGCAAACCAGACGCATCCAATAATGCAACATCCAGAGAAAAGATCCTACGGCAAGATGCCTGCTTTTAAAGAAAAACAGATTAAAGTAGTTAGAATAATGACAAATTGATTGATGAATTCAATAAGCAATACCCTAACTGCGTGCTGAGGATGATCTGATATTTCATTGATGATTCAAATCCAAATTTGCAATATATTCCACATAAATGTTCGCCATAAGTACTGCAAATTCTTGTTAAGAAAGAGAGAAGAAAATTGGTGCAATGAAAGAGAAATTACTTCCCAAATACAACTGATTGGCAGAACTACATTCACCAAAACTCCCACGATATTCTCTAGTCAAGCTTCAACATGTTCAATATTTAGATATTGGGATTACCAAACAGCTCAATGTTCAAGGAAGGCGCCACTTTATCCAGTGTTCAAATATTATTTATGCATGAGGAAGATATTATTTAAGGTAAAAGTTCAAAAAAATGCAACAAAATTTTAAGGCACTCTTTTATCACTATGCTCAACCGAATGATATTTATGGTGTTTCAACTTTATAGGTAAGACGAATAAATATCATATGTGCACTTTATATATGAACAAAAACCAATAGTAATAAAATCATTTCAACCTTGCCCCCAACAATGCTCCACACACCATCACCATCTTCTTCAATCTCGGATGTACTTGAATGATCAAGGGATAGTCGCACAGGAGGATCCTGCCATTAGGGAGTTAAAGTCATAAGAAACGAGGGATTTGCATGTGCAAACAATAATATCATTAACAAGAGCAACAGCAGTAGTAGTAATGATGGTGATGAAGATAATGACTGAAAAAAACCTTGATATAGTGGTCCTTGACTGCTGACATTGGAACCAGGACATCAAGCCCATGAACATAACTATGAAATATATCCTCATTTTCATCTGGACATGCCAAATATATTCTTTTCAGAGCATCTACATGCAAGTCCTTGTTAAACGAGCAAGTCAAAGATTTCTCTCCCATAACTAGCCCATCAACATATAGCCTCATGAGATCCCTGAAGACCTGTAAATTGAATTCTTGTGCTATCAGCTTTACCTCAATAAGCATAAGAGAACACAGCAAACTTGCAACTCAGCAGATTTGAATAATAAACAAGTTAAACAATGGAGCAACAGAAAAGAAAAGATATGAATATTACTACAACAGATAAATAAGCAGTTCCCATTTTCCTATTCTATTAAATGTTTACCTTGACAGCTTATTCTTTTAAAAATGGATAATGCTAGCTATGACGCTGTATTTCCATGTCAGACTTTTCCCTGATCAGCTGGTTTAAATTTTGTTTTCAACCTATCAAGAAGCATACTGAATGAAACTGTATTATGCCATATATCTATCTAACGGATTTCTTCTATCTCATGGGACTTGCTGTTTCCAAGTTTTTCAGATCATTAAATAGTTTCTCTCCTTTCCTTATTTTTTGCCAATTCAAAGCATGCATGGGGACAGATTCAGGACCTTAGTTTATGTAAGATATTACTCAATGCAGGCCCTAAACTACCAACCTGACATATAAACGCTTGCGTCAAATTAGATACAACCAAAACAATCTCTTAATCCACCAGTCGGTATTAAACTTACCAGTGCCTTTTATTGGAGATCTCATATTCTGTTAGATGCAAAAATTTATTTTGAGCATGCCAAAGAATACAACCGGAGAAAACAATGAAGAAAAAACATGACCGCAGAACTACAAAGAGTGCTACTTCTTCCAACCATAAGAGCCCACAACTCAACTTAATTTTGGCACTTAGTCAGAAAACTCAAGCTAGAGGCTCAGACTTTCACCGAAAAGTGTGCTGTTCGCAAGTAAATAAAAGCAATAACTACCCAATGTACATCCATTCAACCCCTTTTTATGAAATGGACATTCTGGATGGTGGCATTTCTACACTAGTCCAACAGTTCAAAGAAATCGCCATAATTTTTTGTCACATCTTAATGACTGCAATCTCAATGTAATTGATTCCTCTTTTGTCTATAGAATCAATTCTATTCATATATGAAGCACTCCCAAGCTCAATTCACCACAAATGAAATGAAATAGAATCAAGGTGAGTTAATATTAGACTATAAAGACTACTGATGATCTGGTAAAAATACATCTCAATGAGAAAAGGACAATGTTATTGTCAACTAGCAACTAAAGAGTCGCTAAAGTGAATCTACAACTCTTAAAAGACATATCTGGGTTACAAAGATCAATCAACAGCAAAAGCTACAGTAGAGAAACAAGATATGGAATATCTGCTCAAGTATGAAAATGTACTAAATACCTCACATCCAACATGAACCCATTTCTTCACAGGAAATTCAATCTCAGTGGAGGCACAAGGAACTTCTGTCCATGGAATAGAGTTATCAGAATCTGGAGCCTCTTCATGTAGAAATAGCAATGGAAAGAGCTTCATTTTCTTCTTGTCATCCAAACAAAGAAAAGGCACACTAGATGTGACATCTGGGTGCTTCTGCATAATGAAAAGACCATAAAACCACCGACTGGTTTTGATCCTTATTGTGAACAAACATAGTGAAGATGCAACTGAGAACTTAAGCTCACACTAGTTAGTAAATATCGTAAAACAGCATAAACGTCACAAGATATTCATTTCAGCACTGCAGAGATCAAAAGATATTATTGTAGATATCTCATTATCACATTATCCACAAAAAGGTTAACGAAGCTTGAACCATTAAGAACAATGAGATGAAAGATGATATTTTCACCATTTTTCAGATTTAAAGAAGCAAACTTCTTGAGAACTTTAGCAAATGTGAAAAACAAAAACCAATTTCACTAGAATAAGCTGTTGACACTGGTTAAACTGGAGTACAGAACATAGAATCAGATCAGAATTGGGTTCCAAATACAATGTGATACCTAATAAGCAGTGAAATTATAACCTTTCAAAGACAACCATGTTCACCAAATTTAAGAGGACATCACCAATGCAAATGGAAGAAGCAAAAACCCACTAATTACTTAATATACACAAATCACTACCAAAAACCAACCTAACTTGAAAAAAAATCCGAATTTCACAAGAAACAGGCAAAGATTTAAGCTTTCTTCAACTAAGTCACCAATCCTACTGCATCTTTGCAACTTATCAGAAAGAAAAAATATAGCACGCACTAAAAAACCTATTTTTACACACACATACACACACAAAAGAAAAAAGATAAAAAAAAATCCTGACGCAGATTGAGAAAAGGCAGAAGTTGCAAAACCTGAACCAGAATTACAGACGGGAAAGAAACACACTTGTCAATGTAAAGCCAGAAACAGAAAGCGAAACGCCCATTTGCTTCTTCTGCAACATCACCATCATCATCATCATCTCTTCTGAGTTCTACTTTAAGATTTTTCAACAAAACATAATCTTTGTCCTCCAACCCACTATAACCAGTCATCTTCCCCAAATTTTTCTTGATCACAAATTCACAGAAACCAAAAACCCTTTTGAAGAACCCACAGTACTGCAGATTTTCACCGCTTCCAGTAAGCTGTACTCGTTTACTGGGTTTTTTTTTTTTTTTCTTTGAAGAATTTCAAGAATCTTTTCTTTAATTTTTCCTTTTTTTACTCTCCTTTGTTTGTTGCTTTTTTCCTGTTTCTTTGTGGGGGAGTTGGGTTGTTAAATGAGTGTGACGGCTGTTAATTAACGGTTGGTAGAGTCTTCGGCAGTTCGACTTCTGGTCTTTTCCCCCGCTTCTGAATTTTGGGCTACGTTTCTGTGTTTTGCGCGTAAAGTTGGGAACAAGAAGTAGCCAATGAAATGGTGCAACAACGTTGTTTCGAGGCGCTGCCTCAAAGGATTGTTTTTCTTTGCAATTTTTATGGTTTTATGTACGATGAAGCAAGAGCAATTATTGATATTTAAAGAAAAATAAAGCAATAAAAATAATTTGGTCAAGACCTGAAAAGGGTTTTATTTTTCTACCACAAAATAAATAAGGTTAATAATTGGACAATTTAATATTTACAAATAAATAATATTTTAAGTAATAATTTAAATAAGACAATAGTTTTAACTCAAAATAATTCATATGAAGAAATCTATTTTTTTAATTTACGCACATACACATATTAAAAATTTATTAAAACTCAAATTTCAACATCACATTTGTATATATAAGGATAATGTTATTAAATCAATTTTTATATATAATAATGTGATCTAAAATGCTTTTTAACATTTTAACATTAAAATAAGTTCCACACTTGATTATTTGCATATTCAATCTCGTCTAAATCTTGGAGTATTAATAAATTTTGATGTGAAAATTCACATTAACATTTAAATTCACATTAGGTTTATCATTATAAAGAAATTTCAAAAAGCTCAAAGAAAATAAATAAATAAAAATCCTAATACAAGTAGTAAAGTAATCTAAATATTTTATGCATCTATAACTTTAAGCATTTATTATTTTGTAGATAAATTAATTTCACCCCCTTTAAAATTTTAGTTTAAGCATTAAGCTCTCTTAGAACACACAAAGAGGAAAAAAATGAAAGAAAAAAAGAAAAGGCACTCTCTCTTAAATATATAAAACCTATAACAACCCCCCTTCCCCAGAAGGCCCATTAATGTTTGCTCTTGGAATGTACTTGACTGGAGCAAAGTGCTATAAGTTATATAATTTTCAGAGTTTAATGTATGTTTTTCGTAATCTAAAGAGATTTATAATTAAAATGAAAATATTTAAGGCGTTTTATTTAAATTTAAATTTTCACATCAATAAATTCACTACAAATCTTTTTCCTCAACCAAATCCTATGCTAGAAATTATGTTAAGAGGCCTTTGAATTTTTCTAGTGAAAACCCTCTAATACTAATACTTATATCATGTTAGATGAACATATTTTATTTGTTGGGAAAAGCATAGCACATGCTTTAAAAACAACAAATGTAATTATATTAGAAAGAATAATGAATACCTCTATTTGTGGCTTTAGGCATTTATTTTAGGTTCCTATTTATGGTCATTAAAAGATTGTATTTGAACGGATATACGTGTTGCAAAAGTTATAATTAAATAGGTATAGTTCTAAGACGGGTGAGAACGGAATGAACATGTTATTAGCATTGGCTACATAAATAGTAGTATCTTTTTCTACAATCACATCTATTCTTTTGGGTAGACATATTCATATTATTGTCACTTAACCTATGACAACTAGTCAAAATCGTCCATTAGGATACTTAGTCTACTAACTAGCTCAATTCTAAAGTTCAGCCTACTTCATCAAAATCTTTGAGAAGACTTATTATGCTTTTTAATTAGGGATGATAATTTTCAACACGATACAAGCTCAACACGACAAAATTGAATTTGGATCGATTTATTTTGGGTTTTATCCAATAAGGTCGACATGAATGATAATTCAAAAAAAATGAGTTGAGTTGAATTTGGTTGGATTGAATTTCATGTTACACAAACAATCCAAAATTTGATTTTGGGTTACGCAAAAACCTAAGCCCACCTGAACCAACTTGAAGTAAACAAATATAATTTGAATTTTTTAAGAGTAAAAATATAATATAACAAAATAAAACTTAAAAATTTGAACTTTAGCAATATAAAAATTACTACTTTAATATTTTTGATCTTATTTATTTTCACTAACATATAGTATGAATGATTATAATTTTATACTATTTCTAATATTTATTTTTGGGTATCCAAGCTAATATGAAAGTTATTCTATAAAGAGTTGACAAACGTTGCTTTGACTAATGAATTGTACTACAAATTTTTCTTAGGCCTTATTATGCAATGCAAGATTTTGCATATGTAAATAAATAGGAATTCTTTCTATTAAGAGGTTATAAAAAATTCAAAAAATACTAGAAAGTTTTATGACAAATTATGTATCCAATTAGAATACTTGTTTACTTAATTGAATCAATATAAAGTAAAGAAATAATGTCATTTGAAAAAGTTAAAAGACAATTTGATTGGTACAAAAGATACAAAAATAAAAAGAGCGAGTGAATAAAACTTGAAAAAGTATGCTATTTTTAAAAATAAATTACTT
>JACGDI010002090.1:149862-169859 GCA_014898725.1 Jacaranda copaia
TACGTTGAAATTGGGTTTTTTGTACTCTTGAGAAGCAGAGCATTCTTGTTCTGTAACTATCATGAACCTTAGTCGTGAATGATGTCTATCCCTGTGTTTTGGCATGGAGTGTGTTTCGTTTTTCCATTGGACTTGAGCTTGTTTGCTGCTCCCTTATCCATTGCGGATGATTTTCTGATCGAATTGCACTTGGCGAGGATGGTTCATTGTTTTCTCTTAGATTTTCCTTATCTAAGCTGTATCAAATTAACCGACTAGAAGCCTCTCTTCATTCCTATGAAAATTGGAAACTTGTATGGATATTAGATATGTTGCAAGAGAAATGAACTTGATCTGCTACCTCATTACAGTTCTAGTCAACAGTTTGTCCCTTCCTATTTGGAATTTGTTGATACGTTTCTTTAACAAATTTCTAGGTTTGAGTTAACATTTCTGCAATTTGCTTCTTTCTTTCTTGGAGATCAACTATACGGTGAGGATGGAGAGTTTGTGATTTGGGACTTGGGAGAATGCATTAGAATGGGATTTAGGTGCTAAAATCATTTTATATTTTTGGGGAATTCTTTCAACGCTAGCCACCAGCCAATAAAGATGGATGTTGTCCAAAGTGGAGGCTAGAGTATTATGCTGAAAGAAATATCCCAGCTAGATTTTTTCTGGAGTTGAAAAATCATGTGAGGTGAACTGTTCATAACAGAATGCGAAAGTCCAGATATATTGGGCTACACAAATGAAATCTCTTTTCCAGTGCATGAATGATTCATGTCATATATTGGGCAAGCTAATAAAACTGCCTGTCTTTTTGCAAACTGTTACCTATATTTGATTGCATAGGATCAAAGGCTTTAATAAGTATGAACACGTGGGACAAGTATGGTTAAAGTTTTGGGATATGAAGTATTTAGCATATGGTGGTCTGAAAGTGTCTTGGGGCAAGTTATTCAGTAGAATAACAAAAAACTCAGGTAAATAATGATAGATAACTGGAGGCACATTTTGTTACTTCACCTTCTAATGAAGTTGATAGAATCTGAAGCTTGTATCGCATGTTGGAGAGATGTGCATGTTTCTTAAGGGTTGAATAATTCTCATATTTCACTTTGATTGTCATGTTGTGTTTGATATGGATTTTGTATGGTAATTGAAGATGCTAGAGTAGCATAGCTTATAAAATATCATGTAGAGCCATAACTAACATGCAAGAAGACTGAAGGTTTGTTGCTTTGGAAATTTGTTTGTCTTGATGTTCGACATTCCTATTCTTTCTCCCAAACTTTTAAAGCTGTCCTACTTCTCAGGAAAGAGGAAGAATAGAAAGAACTAGTTTGTGTTTTGAATGATAGAGTTCCTCTGATAAAAAAGTAGAAAGGAAACAAAGACAAAACTCATTTTTAATTTGAGGAAAAAGATAAAGCTCTCTTTGCATTTGAGGCCAGACAGATTTTAGTTTCGTGTTTCTAAAATCTTTCTCCTAGAAAATTTAATGGAATACATGGAGTTGGTGTTTGGAAAGGCATTGGGTTGATTTCCTCATGAAAAGCAACTATTCCTGGAGGATGTACTACCACGTCCAAATGTCTTTTAGTGGAAGTTTAGCTGTAGCTAGTAGTGACCAAGCAACCACTCATTTTGCTTGGTGGGTCGGAAATGCTTGTGATATCATCGCTTTGCAGTGTCTTAAAATGACATAGAATAGGAGAGCCTTATATTTTTGGAATCCAATTTGGAGATCAAAATATATACTATATGGTGTTCTAGTCCTCAAGGTATCCCCTGCAGGTTTCCTTCCTGGCTGAATTTTCTTGGGGAGTAGAGTTATGGCAGCTTTAATATTCTTTATTTCCTGTGTCTGTTGAACTGTTTAAGTAATTAGATTTTGACTTATGCACACTCTGGAAAGAAAAATGGAAAAATTAATCTCATCCACTGGCAGGTGAAATGGCCTTGCTACATTTGGGGCTTACATTTATGCCTTAATGCCATTTGTTCTGCTTAACAGTCGCTTACTCGCTTACACTTCCCGTGCTACAAATTCAAGATCCTGTATTCTGTAGGAGTTAACATAGTTGAACTATGAAGAAGTCCTATGAACTGCTGTTTGGATTGTCTAGAAAAAGATCAAAAAAGATATAAATATGAAGAAAAAGGTTTCAGCGATTCCTTTTTCTTCTTTCAAAGTACAGCACACTCTTAACTGCCTGAAAGATTTGCTGTTGACATATTTGGACATATTTTAAAGTATGTGCATGATAGCCATTTGAAATTCCAAAACATTTTTGTTTTATTGTATTTTGTATGTGTTCTTGGCATACATGTATGTATATAATATCAATCATTATATACGAATTTTTTAATGATATGCTTGTGTAACCTTCTTTCTATACTCAGGTGGCCAGGACTGCCGGTGTTCCAGTCATCTTGGATGCAGGGGGAGTTGATTCACCGATCCCTCCGGAACTTCTGTAGTTTATTGATTTTTTGAGCCCAAATGAAACCAAGCTTGGTTGTCTAACAAATATGCCAACAGAAAGTTTTGAACAAATTAGCCAAGCTGTGCCATAAAATGGTTAGTTTACCTAAGAATGACACATGACTTTCAGCTCTTTATCTTCTTTGTATTTCACAGGGTGTTAAACAAGTGCTCGTGAAACTTGGAGCCAAAGGATCTGTTCTTTTCATAGGAGGGGAACCAATTAGACAACCTATCGTATCAGCTCCAAAAGTAATTGATACCACAGGAGCCGGTGATACTTTTACTGCAGCTTTTGCCGTGGCTCTCGTGGAGGGAAAATCCAAAAAAGAATGCTTGGAATTTGCTGGTATGCAAGGCTATCATCTCTTTTAACTCTTCATGTTATAAGCTCCATCTCACAAACGTCTCAATGGTTTTTCAGCGCAGCCACTTCACTGTGTGTTCAAGTAAAAGGTGCCATACCAGGCATGCCAGACAGGAAATCTGTTTTGAATCTTCTTGAGACAGTTTGAGGATGTTCATTAGATTAGCTCATCTGGCATTTGATCCAATCCAACCCGATTATGATCTTGATGATAATGGACTTCAACTCTATAGTTAAAGTAGTTAGTGATTGTTTGATCCATTAGTAAAAGTTTCACACACATAATATGAGGTTAGGAGTTCGAACTTATTGGATCCTTGGTGTGTGTGCATGTATATAATATAAAAAATGAAAAAAAGAAGAAGAAGGAAAAACTCTTGTATTAAAGCAAAGACACCTTCAAAGTATATACATATATGTATATGTTTTACTTATACACACACAAATTAAATGCCACTAGATTGACGTCCACAAACTCACACATTGACAACTGATTTCTTGTGAATTGGGTTACATATTTGATACCCAACTTAATCTATTTTTTCATGATTTTGAAGTCTTAAACTTCAATTAATCCATCTATAAATTGACATCATATTCGCAGGTAACTCGTATCCATTAAAATCCGTATTTGTTGTTCCTCATTCAAGGTCCCAACAGATCACATCATCATCATCAAAGTAAACATTAATGCCTACTACTGTAAAAACTTATAATCATGCTTGTTTAAAATGAATGCAATTATAAGAGTTTTAAACCTTTGTTTGGTTTTCGTTTCAGACGAAATATTTTTGAGAAACATGTTTAGGAAATGTGTGAAAACATATTTGGTATCATATAACTTTTATACACTATTACAATATATAGTATGATTGAAAAAAATATATATCTACAATAAAACAGTAATTGTGTATAATATATTTGATTGAAATTTAAAAATATATATTTTTGGAAAAAATGTGTTTTGTAATGAAATATTTCTGAAATTGAAAAAAATTAATGAGAAAACGAAACCAAAACCTTGAAGGCAGACAGGGTGTCAATTTGCAATTGTGTGGGCACATCTTATTCCAGCGGGAAGAGCAGGATAAATGCAAAGGCCAAAGGTTGACGTCTGTCTCCACACCTGTTACTACTGCGAGAGCGGGATAAGAATTGTACTCCGTAAAACTCGTCCTCTTCAGCCTAGCCTCTGTATAAGTATAGGTATATTACGACTTAGGAGCATTGCTACCTTTGCAACTACTTGTCAACTCGTTAAGGTTCTCATTAATTAAAGTACTTCCACAATAATTAAGACTTAAACACTTGTTCTTGAGAAGAGTATCAGTTAATTACACTGCAAAGGCACAGAGAAGCTAAATTATTTAGCAATTGCACTGAAGTAGGAACCACATACTTCCCAGAATGCTCATGAGTTTTAAATTTCATTTTTTTTCCCTTCTGAAAGAAATGACGTATATTTGGATCGAACAAGATACCTCCCACTTTTCAGCTTCTAATGCTAAATTTTGGCCCACGATTTTGGTAAGAAAAAACCGACAATGAATAATACCCAAAGCACAAAATACTATCATTTGAAGTAATAAAAAAATTATTTTCCTTGGAGTTTTCATCATCAAAATTCAAAGACCAAACATCCTAAGCTATCAATTAACCAGACAAAATGGGACCCAACACTCAAGATTTAACCGCAGCTCCTATCCTAAGATTCCATTTCTATTGATCATTCTAAGAACGCTCATAATCAATCTAAAGCTTATGGCCCAAACTATATATAAAAGGTCTCACATCTTATCAATCCAAAAACTTCCCATTTGAGCCATTTAACCACAAACAACTAAACAAGCACAATCAAACCACAAATCGGAATGAAACATCATTTTCCAAAATTCCATCTTTTCCCTTCTTCCCATTCTTTTTCTTTCTCTTCTGCACCATATTTGGGTATTTTTCAGCCCTAAACACTAAAAAAAGATGATTTTCTCATAAGAACTTCATATAATAAGCAATCCCTTCATCTTCCAATTGCATTTTCCTCACCAAAATTCAAGGTCCATCGCCCCCTGAGGATAGACATGGAATTTGTAACAAAATTTTAAATGACATGAGAAGAATCCATCATGATCCAGCTTTCAGAATTTGGGAATGAATTAGCGCCATTCGATCAAGATTAGGATCCCGTTACGTGGTCGTAGAATTAATTCAATGAATGGTTAGGACTTGGTCAACAATTACTGCAATAATCACATAATTGAGCCAAATGACTTCACATCCACCAAAGTTTCCCATTCCAACACCGTTGATCAACTAAAGATCAAGGGACGAGATCAAACACATCTGAGCCGTTCACTTAAGAGGACTAATCAGCAAGCAACACCTAGCCTAGGGAGTTATCAATAATAGAATCTATAATAGATTCGCTGCTGTAACAGATTAGCTGTGGCACTTTTCCTTGCTGTTTGGTTTTAGCTGGTTATATGTATGTGGGATTTTCAATTTTTTGGAATCAATGAATTTTCTAGTTTTCCTCCAGCTTTCTTTCTTTCCTTCTTATGCTCCTAATCTTGTTCTCTTCTTTTCCTTCTCAAACTTAGCGGTTATCTTAGCCTTTACAATTGGTATCATAGTCGTTTGGTCCTTCGGACGGTCCAATATCCACCATGGTAGACAACACCAGGATAAAGGATTTGCATGAAAATCAAAAGAAACAAGAAATTCTTCTTGTGGAAGAGAGAGCCTTAAGGGGAGTAATGGAGAGGTATACACAAGAACAGTTTGAAAGTATTATGGTCACTCAAAATAATTTCTAGGAGACTCTTCTCTCTTTAGAACACACACAAAAACTCATGCTGCAACAGTTACAAATGGTTGCAGAACAAATGTAGCAATATAACAGGAACAAATCTATACTAGTAGAAGGCCTCTATGCTACTAATGAAAATGGATCATCATCTCAAAATACAACAAAGGCCTCGATAGCTTCAGATGATTCTTCAACTGGGATGATGGGTGGTCAAGATCCTTTCCCTCAGGTAGAGTTTCCTCACTTTGATGGAGATGCACAGAGGGCGTGGATCAAAAAATGCCAACGCTACTTCCAAATAGTGACCACTATGTTTGATGAACAAAAAGTTTTGTTAACTTCGGTGCACTTAGAAGGAAAAGCAGAGCTATGGTACTAGAACTTCATAGAAGGTAGGAGTTTACCCACCTGGCAACAGTTTTGGGGGGCTGTACTTGAGAGGTTTGATGATGTTGACCCTGAGCTAATGATAGGAGAATTCTAAAAGATGCGCCAAACAGGTACAATCTCCCAATACCTAGAAAAATTTGAAGATCTTAAATCACACCTGCTCATTTTTAACAAAGAGTTTCTAGAGGAATTCTTTACTAATAGCTTTCTGAGCGAATTAAAGGAAGAAATTTAGAGTGCAGTTTTATCATTAAAACTAGACAATTTATCCCAAGCTATTTCCTTAGCCAAAAAATAAGAAGCAACAGTTAAAGCCATCCTTAAAAAGGCAACTTACCTACACAAACAACAACCCAACAATAGAGCTTCATTCAAACCAAACCAAACTTCCAAGCCCTACCCTAGTGGCTCTCGAATCCCTCTAAAACCCCATGACCCTGCCCCAATCCCCAGGAGACTCCTAATAGCTGCACAGATGAAAGCTAGGAGAGATAAGAACCTCTGTTATAGTTGTGATGAAACATGTACCCTAGGACATAGGTGTAAACAGAGGCAGTTGTTTCTAATTATGTCTAAGGAAGAGGAAAAAGCTTACCAAGTTGAATTGGGAAAAGAGGGTTGTCCAAAACCTGTGATAATGGATGACATAACCTTTTCTGTGAATGCCCTAACTGGGAATCCTAATCTTAACACCCTTAGGATTAAAGGGATTATAGAGGGTAGAGACCTGCACATTCTTATAGATAGTGGGAGCATTCATAGTTTCATAGATGAAGAAATGACCCAATAGCTAGGATATACTATAAAACCAGCTAATCCTATGATGATTAGTGTAGCCAATGGGAATAAGATGATTAGTAAACTTGTGTGCCCTAACTTCACATGGAAAATTCAAGGGCATGAATTTAGCTACCTTATAAGGATGATTAGGATACCTAGCTGTAACTTGATTTTATGAGGGGATTGGTTAAGGCAAAATAGTCCACTAGAGTTAGATTATCAAAAAATAAAACTTACCATCTCTAGGAAAGGAAAAAAGATTGCTATAAAAGCTGTCACAGAATAATCTGAACTCAGGTTTATCTCTACCAAAGTAATGAATAAATTATTCAGGAAGGGGGCTCAAGGCATTTGGGGGCAGTTGTTCTCTGTTACAGTAGCTCCTCTACCTCAGGATAGCCAAAATTCCAAGCTAGAAAGGTTATTAGACTTCTTTAAAGATGTGTTTGAAGAGCTAACTAGCCTACCTCCCGCTAGAGGGGTTGAACACCAAATAACTCTGATACTAGAAGTTGTCCCTAAAAAGCAACCACCCTCTAGGTACTTTTATGTTCAAAAAATGAGATAGAAGGGTTAATTAAGGGAATGTTGGAAACTAGAATCATTAGACCTACCCAAAGTCCCTTGCCTCACCAATTTTGCTTGTTAAGAAAAAAGATAGGTCGTGGAGGCTTTGCATTGATTATAGGTATTTAAACAGCCTCACAATTAAACATAACTTTCTCATCCCCATTATTAATGAACTACTTGATGAATTATATAGAGTAAAATACTTTTCAAAAATTTACCTAAGAGCAGGGTAGTTTCATATTAGAATGAAAAAGGATGACATTTATAAAATTGGTTTTATAACCCATCAAGGACACTATGACTTTCTTGTTATGCCCTTTGGACTTTGCAATGCTCCCTCTACCTTCCAATCTGTAATGAATCAGATTTTTTTCATAACAGTTAAGGAAGTGTGTGTTTGTGCTCTTTGATGACATCCTTATATATAGTAAAACAGAATCTGAACACCTAACCACAGTCCTATGCATCCTTAGAAAGTAGCAACTGTATGCCAAGAGGAGTAAATACAGTTTCTTGAGGGACAAAAGAGACTACCTAGGGCATGTCATTTATAGTATAGGAGTAGCCACTAACCCAAAGAAAATCCAGAGCATGATTGAATGGCCTGAACCCAAATTAGTCAAAGCAATAAGGGGGTTCCTTGGGCTGACAGGGTACTATTGGAAATTCATCTAAAGGTATGGGGTCAATAGCAAGCCCCTTACAAACCTACTTAGGAAAGAAGGGTTCAAATGGGGACTTGAAGCCACTAAAGCCTTTAACCAACTTAAAATAGCAATGACCACAGCTTCTGTCCTAGCCTTACCTAACTTCTCAAAACCCTTTATTATTGAGATTGATGCTAGTGGAAAGGGTATTGGTGCAGTGCTCATGCAAGATAATAGCCTATTGCTTACCTTAGTAAAGCTCTGGGGAAGAAGGCTTAAGATCAGTCTATTTATGAAAAGAAATTTTTTGCAATCCTAATGGCAATCTCTAAATGGAAACAATACTTACAAGGCCATCACTTTATCATAAAAATTGATCAACAGAGTCTCAAGCATCTAATTAGCCAAAGAGTTGATTCAATATTGCAATAGAAGGGGATGAGCAAGCTGCTGGCCATGGATTATGAGGTGCAATATAAGAAAGGGGTTGAGAACAAAGTTGCAGATGCTTTATCCAGGATAGAGCAAGAACAAGGAGGGTGATATGCAATTTCTGGACCCATTCCCAGCAGGGTCAGTGAGATCTAAGAGAGCTAGTTTGATGATAGTATGTTTGGTGAAGTTTTAAGGGCTAAGATAATTGACCATAGTACTTATCCAGAATATGATTATCGTGGAGGGGTGCTGAGGACTCAAGGCAGAGTTTGTGTTGGGAAAGTTGACAACCTGAGGCAAAGGATTATTCAACTCTTGCATAACTTATCAGTTGGAGGACATTCAGTATAAATGGTACTTACCAAAGAATAAAGTCTATGTTCTTTTTGCTTAACTTAAAAATTGATGTTCTTAATTGGGTTAAAGAGTGTGATGTTTGTCAAAGAAATAAACATGAAACCAACCTTTATCTAGGCCTATTTCAACCCCTTTCCATTCTTGCCCAAGCTTGGTCACACATTTCTATAGATTTTATTAAAGGGTTACCTAACTCTAAGGGAAGAAAAATTCTATTTGGGTAGTAGTAGATAGGTTGACCAAGTATGCACACTTCTATGCATTAACACATCTATGCCCTACTGAGTACCTAACCAAACTGTTCCTAGACCAAATTTACAAGTTACATGGCATGCCAGTAAGTATTATTTCAGATAGAGATAAATTTTTCACCAGCTTCTACTAAACCACCCTGCTTAAACTCTTAGGAACTAGCCTTAACCTATCTACAGCCTACCATCCACAATCTAAGGGGTAAACTGAGAGAGTGAACCAATGCCTAGAGACCTACCTTAGGTGCATGTGCCATCTTAAACCTAAATATTGGAACAAATGGCTTTCCCTAGCAAAATTCTAGTATAACACCAACTGCCACTCTAGCCTAAAGATCACCCCTTTTCAGGCGTTATATGGATGTCCTCCCACACACATCCCTTTAGGCTCACTTGCACACACGGCTCACACAGAAATTACCCAACTCATTCAAGAAAGAACCATCACCATCCAGACACTAAAAGAAAATCTTTTGTTTGCACAAAATTGCATGAAGTTTTTTGCAGATAAGCGTAGAAGTGAAAGAGACTTCACTGTGAGAGATCAAGTTTACCTAAAGTTGCAACCATACAGGAAAACTAGCATAACCATGCACAGACATCTCAAATTCTTACCCAAGTATTATGGGCCGTACACTTTTGCACAAAAAATAAGGCAGTAGCTTACAAGTTAGACTTAACTACTGAAAGCCTCATTCATTCGATGTTCCACGTATCATTGCTAAGAAGAAAATTGATTCCAAGCACTCACCATCAACAACCCTACCTGCAATAGATGGAGAGGGACGCTTCAAAGTCTATCCAGTGGCAATCCTAGGGAAATGACTCATACCTCAAAATAACATTACAGTCTCTCAAGTGTTGATGCAATGGTCTTACTCAAGTAAAGAGGATGCTACTTGGGAAGATTATTCAAACATCAAAGCATGATTTCCAAATTTCGATCCTTGGGGACAAGGATCTGCAAAATAAGGGGTGATGTCATGATCCAGCCTTTAGAATTGAGAATAAACTAGTACTGTCCGATCAAGATTTGAATCCCATTATGTGGCCGTATTCAATGAATGGTTGGGAGTTGGTCAACAATTACTGCAATAATCACATAACTGAGCTAAATGACGTCGTATCTACCAAAGTTTTCCATTTCAACATTGTTGGATCAGCTAAAGATCAAGGGATGAAATCAAACGCATCTGAGCCGTTCACTTAAGAGAACTAATCAGCAAGCAACACATAGCCTAAGGAGTTATCAATAATAGAATATGTAACAGATTAGCTATGGCACTTTTCTTTGCTATTTAGTTTTAGCTAGCTATATGTATGTGGGATTTTCAATTTTTTGGAATCAATGAATTTTTTGGTTTTCCTCCAGCTTTCTTTCTTTCTTTCTTATCCTTCTAATCTTGTTCTCTTCTTTCCCTTCTCAAACTTAGCGGTTATCTTAGCCCTTACAGAATCCCATAATATACATAACTAGAACAACTTTAAGAACAAAAATACCCAAAGAGACAAAGAGAGACCTCGAGTGCTGTCCTGTTTCTGGGAAGAAGGTAAAGATCCCATAGTAGAAACTCAGAAAGAGGCCCATTTTATTGTGCTGTTCAATCCAAAGGCTACACAAATCCATTGTTTGTTGCCTAAACCCAACTGGGATTTAACCTTTGTTGAATAATAGTTAATCAGAGAGCTTAAGCTGCCTCTTATTATGGCTTATGAGGCCACTATCGCTCGACAAATTGCTTTTTTGCTACCTCTGGGAAGAAATTATATTACCTGATTTTTCATCTATTTTAGTTGTTCATTCATAATGTCGACCCTTCTTCTTCCTTCGTCGATGGATCGGGGAATTCTTATGGTCCTTTGATGAATGATGTTGATCGACTTGTAGTGGCGAATTTTGATTGGATGGAAAGATCTTCTGTTATGTTCTCACCAATACTCAATTTCTTTTGAACAGATGGCCTTTTGGATCCACCTGATAAGAAATGAAGGTTTCTCAATCCACGTCTGTAAGAATCATAATTATCACGTAAACAGGTTTAGATTTTGTAGGCTAGTTCGTAACCCAATTTTTATTTTTTTAATCAAGATTTTGGTGTATTTTTAAATTCTATTTATTAATTTTAAATTTAATATATATTCTTTTATAAATAGAAGATATATAAATCAAAATAATTAATGTGGTGTGATGGCCGATTTAGGTGATTTTTTGTTTTAAAGTTCATAATTGACCCAAATTTTAACTTCATATGTAAAATCTATATCCATGAATTAAGTTTGAAATGATATATAATGTTGATTTTTACTTAAAATTTAGGTTAAATTGATGAGAACTGGAAGAAATAGAGCGAATCGGAGCAAAGTAATTGAAATGGGCTTAAGAGCACACGTTAGCACACACCGACAAGACATTGTGTGTTGAGGCATGAGATGGGTACACAACATGCATGAAAATAGAGTAGACATGCATCTGGGTGCAAGGTAAAGCGTGCCTAGTCACAGGCGCTACTAAGAATGGACAGGAGATTCTGGCATCGCTATGGCATGGAACAATCTACCAAGATCACAACAATTCCCAGTAACACAATTTATGTGTGCTAGGTGCAAGTCTTGTGTGCCCCGGCACATGGCGCAAATCTACTTGAACTTGGACTCTATTTTCGTAGATATTTAATTAGTTTCTTTCAGGACAAATTGGAAATGACCATACATGAATAATTCTAAACTATTTTTGAAATAGTTTCTTGAGATGGTATTTAGAACAAGGGTATTTTATGTTCACGTGAGATTGTGGGACAAGAATATTATACTTGTTATTTGAGATCAACAAAAAATTTTCTTTGTTAGGTAGATTAAGCATGTCATCAAACCACGTTAAATCTTATTATTCTTCATTGAATTACTTTACTATTACATCTCAATTTTATTATCTGATCCAACTGGGTTGCAACAAACTGATAGTGGAGCTAATTTGATTGGATGATAGTCATGAAGTACGAGGTAGAGAAATTTAATGGAAAAAATGATTTTGGGCTATGGAAGATGAAGGTCTACGCCCTCTTGTGTCAACAAGGTTTGTAGAGAGCGTTAAAAGACAAAGATTCCTTGTCGAAAATGCTGATAGATGAGGAGAATGATGAGTTTATGATGAAGGCTTATGGTACTCTAGTGTTATCATTGATAGATAACATACTGAGAGAAGTCACTAAGGAAAGTACACCAGGAGGATTATGATCAAAGCTGAAGGGTCTCTATATGACAAAGTCCTTGACGTATTGGTTGTATTTGAAACAACAGTTATACACGTTGAGAATAAAGGAACATCTATTACTCAGCATATTGATTGTTTCATTAAAGTAATTTTGGATCTCATTAGTATAGATGTTAAAATTGAAGATAAAGATCAAGCGTTGATTCTCTTATATTCTCTACCTAAATTTTTGTGCACTTGGTCATTACTTTGCTGTATAGATGAGATACGATTTCAATACAAGATGTGAAAGCTTCATTGAATTTCAAAGAGTTGAAAAAATATCATAGGCAGTAACAATGGTGAAAGTGATGAAGGATTGGTGGCAAAAAGGAGATCGAGAGAAAGAGAAAAGAGTAGAGACTGATCGAAGTCCCAAACCAAGCTTAGAAATAGTGATAAGTGTTTTAAGTGCGGTGAGAGAGGGCACTAGAAATGAAATTATCTGGAATGAGGAAAGGCGAAGGATGCAGGTGAAACTTCTTATCAAAAATGGGATGATGTCGTAGAAATTATTGAGGATGAGTTTGATGGTGGGCTTGTTCTCAACATTACAGAGAGTTTACCAAGCACTGAGTGGATTTTGGACAATGGATGTTCTTACCACATATGCCTATGTGAAGATTAATTTACCACTTATCATAAATGCGATGGTGGTAAAGTACTTATAGGAAATGATGCTTTATATAGGATTGTAGAAACTGGCTTGGTTAGTATCAGAATGCATGATGACATAGTAATAAATATGTATTATATTCCAAATTTGAAGAAAAATTTGATTTTGCTGGGTACTCTGGACAAGAACAATTGTAAGTATAAAGTTTGAGATGGAGTTCTGTGGGTTTTTAAAGGTGCACTGCTTATCATGAAGGAAGGTAAAAGGAATGGTCTTTACATCTTGCAGGGTAGCATAATTTTTGGTATTGCAGTGATTTCTTTATCAGTCAATGATACTATGAGATTTTGGCATATATGAGTGAGAGGGTGATGTCAGAATTGAGCAAACAGGGCTTGCTTTGTCAAGAAAAGATTGGAGAGCTAGATTTCTGCGAGCAGTGTGTGCTTGGCAAGTAATAAAGGGTGAAATTTTGCACTGCGGTTCACATGACCAAGGGCACCTTCAATTACATTCATTTAGATCTTTGGGGGCCTTCTCAAGTTCCTTTAAAGGGAGGTGCTACATATAGGCTGATATTCATTGATAACTTTTCACGGAGACTATGGGTGTACATGCTAAAGCATAAGGATGAGGTGTCTGTCAACTTCAAGTAATGAAAAATTTGATCGAGAAATAGACAAAAAAAGAAAATTAAGTGCTTGAGGACTGGCAACGGATTGGAGTTTTGCAATAAGAAATTTTAGAAATTTTACGATAAAGAAAGAATTGCATAGCATCACATAGTTGTACATACACCACAGCAGAATGGAGTTGCAAAACTAATTAACAAGACTATCTTGGAGAGAGTTAGATGTATACTCAGTAACACCGGATTGTCCAAGTATTTTTGGGTAAAAGCTATAAATACTGTTTGTTACTTGGGGAATATGTCACCATTGACTGCTTTGGACTGCAAGATACTAATGAAAGTTTGGTCCCGATCTCCTATTGATTACTCAAATTTAAAGTACTTAGGTGTCCAGCTAATGCTTATGTTCGTGATGGGAAACTTAAGCCATAAGCTAGCATATTTCTAGGCTATACAGATAGAGTCAAAGATTATCGTTTGTGTGTGATGATGACAAGGGCTCTAGGATGATTATCAGTAAGAACATGACATGTGATGAGTCTTCGATGATGAAGAAGGTGGAGTAGCCCAAAAGCAGTCAACAAGGTGTTAAGGAGAAAGTAGAGATTAAAATTGATACTTTACAAGTTTCAAAGGAGAAACAAAAGATGGTAGATAAAACTGGTAAAAGCACATTATCATCTAATCAGCAATAGAAAAATAATTCACTACAAAAATATCATTTGGCTCACGATAGAGAGATGAGGTAAATCAAATTACCATAGCAGTTTACATTTTTAGGTCTGGTAGCTTATGCGTTGAGTTCATATGAAGAGTTTGTAGGAGATGATCCAGTCTCATACAAAGAGGCAATTTTCATGCTAGATTCTAATAAAATAGGTTGTAGCTATAAGTGAAGAGATAGAGTTTCTACACAAGAATAGCACATGAGAGCGGATTGGTATACCTAATGGGTAAAAGATTATAACTTGCAAATGGATCTACAAGAAGAAGAAGAAAGGTATTCCTGAGGTTGAAAATGCTAGATACAGGGCACGATTGGTTGCTAAGGATTTTACTCAAAGAGAGGGAGTTGACTTCCGTGGGATGTTCTTCTCAATTGTAAGACACACTTCCATTCATGCTTTACTTGTTATGGTTGCTTTGTTTGATATGGAGTTTGAGTAGATGGATGTAAAAATAACATTTTTGCATGGTGAGTTGGAGGAACAAATTTACATGAGCCAACTAGAGGGATTCATTATTTTTGGGCAAAAAAATCAAGCATATCTTTTAAAGTGGTCTTTATTGGCTTGAAACATTCTCCTAGGCAGTGGTATAAAAGATTTGATGCATTTATTACCAAGATAGGCTATACTAGAAGTAATTTTGACTGTTGTGTATATTACAGAAAATGCAGCGATAATCTTCTTATATATTTGTTGTTGTACGTTGCTGATATGTTGATAGCCTCTAGAAACATATATGAGATTAATATTTTAAAAGCTCAATTAAGTGAAAAATTTGAGATGAGGGGTTTGGGTAGCTCAAAGAAGATATTAGACATGGAGATCATTTGGGATAAACATGCAAGATTATTGTACTTGTCTCAACAACATTACATTGAAAAAGTATTGGAACGTTTTGGGATGGATAAGTTTAAACTAATTAGTATGCCACTTGTAGCTCATTTCAGGCTTTCATCAAATGTTTCACTGAGTACTGAAAATGAGGTGAATCACATGTGTAATGTACCGTATGTTAGTGTAATGGGTAGCTTAATGTACGCCATGGTGTGCACTAAGCCAGATATTTCACATGTAGTTAGTGTTGTGAGCAAGCACATGCACAAGCTAGGAAAGATGCATTGGCATGCTATAAAATGAATCATGAGATATCTGAAGGTTTTGCAGACAGATGTTTGAGGTATAGTCAATTAAATTCTACTACAAGGATTATTGGCTATGTGGATATAGATTACGCACGAGATTTGGACAACAAAAGGTCCATAATAGGGTATATATTTTTGTGTTTCAAGTTCTACGGTCAGCTGGAAGGCAGCTTTGCAGTCATCAGTTGCATTGTCTATAACAAAAGCTAGGTACATGGCTTTGGTTGAAGGTGTGAAGGAAGACATTTGGCTAAAGGGGCTGATTGAGGATATAGGTATGAATTTTGAGATCATTTCAATATTTTGTGATAGTTAGAGTATTATACACTTGTCAAAGAATCAAGCTTTTCATGAGAGAACAAAGTATATTGACGTGAGGTACCACTTTGTTCGGGATATGGTCTCTCAAGGTGTTATTTTGATTGACAAGGTTGGGATTAAGAATAATCTGGCAAACATGTTAACTAAAGTTGTTTTAGAAATCAAATTTAAGCATTGTTTGGATTTGATTAACATTTGCAGACTCAGATAATAAGCCCTTTTTGGGGGCAAGGACAAAGAAGAAGCATGGTGAATTTCAAGTCAATATGGATAATTATTAATTTTGCTTTGAAATTTGTGTTAAATTGACAAGAACTGAAAGAAATAGAGCAAATCGGAGCAAAGTGGTCGAAATGTGTAACACCCCTAAAATTTGTGATATTTTGATATTTTATTTAAATATTATTTTCTAAGAATTTATTTAATGGTTGTAAAAATTTTGAAAGTTTTGTGGGTTAAAATGCAGTTTTAAAAGATGTAATTGCACCATTTATTTAATTAAGGGGGTACTATTTAATTTTAATAAATTAGGGGATCTAACGTGAGGACTTATGAATCCGGTGGCCAAATTGAATTCCATCACAAACTTTTTGGACCTAACTGAATTTATTCTAAAACAGTTGGGGTCAATCTACAAATTGGAAAAAGTTGAATCTATAAAAAATGGAATTTTCATTTCCACCCCCATTTTCCTTTCTTCATCACCATGCGCCACCTCGCTCTCTGTCCAATGAACTTCTTTGGCCACTCTCCAAAACTCGAAACAAATTTGACCATTGTTTTCCTCTCGCTCCCAGGACCCCAGCGACCTTACATATAGTCAGAGATGGTGGGAAACACGATCAAAAAATTTGATCGAAGGTGACCCGCGATGGAGCTCGATGGGACATAATCTTCGATAATGTGGTAGAGCTTGGTGGTGGTCTTCGATTTTAAGCCAAATTGAAGCTCAATTCGAAGTAGAATTCAGAAATTGACTTGGGGTTGAGTTCTGTGAGCTAAGTAGCATCTCCTAGTAGTGGTGGTTTAGTTTTTTTACAGCAGTGGACGACGACGACTAGGTAGAATCATTCTCTTGTTGCAGTGAACACTTGCATGCAATCTGATCATTGAAATTCCAACTCATTTGTGAAGAATTGGTATAAAAATGATGATGGTTATATATGTAATTGCATGTGTGGATGTACACGTTCCGATCATCACCACACCTTGTATTATCAAATATAATGATAGAAATAATTGATCAGAACACCCATGCATGAAAACAGAACACCTTTAATCGATTAAATGAGCTTAATGAATTCAAAATGGTATTATTTCATGTAAACTATAGGTTATATAGCATACTAAGTATAGAAAATCCTAATTTTATGTAACCATGACTTAATTGACAAAAGATTGAATTTTATTGATAACTACATTATTATAATCAATATCGAGTGTCATTATAGAATTATATATATGAGTGAACCCCGTATATGTCTATATATTTGATACTAATAGCATGTTTAGTGCAGTAATATTAAATCAAACCCTAACCCACGTATCAGTAGGATAATTACTTAGATTTTGGCTATTATTGGTATGATTATGAGTTTTGGTGATCGTTAGAGTTGAACATGAATTTTAATATAAGGTTACTCTTTTGAATAGGTGACGGAGGATTTGACCCTAAGGATTAGTGGAGTTTGACTACATCGCTGGCGTGATTAAGGTTAGGATCTACCGACCTAGTATTTCTTTCAGTAAAGCAATGTTATTGTGATTGAACCCTGTGAGGTTCAGTTAATTTGATACCTTTCTTTGCTATTGTTACTATTATCGATTGACTGTCAAACCTTATGAGGTTCTACTACTTGATATCCGATCCAATTATCATTATCGTTGTTACCTAAACTCTGTGAGGTTCTACTATCTTGACTATTGTTATCGTTTGTTCTGAGTTCCCAAACCCTATGAGGTTCTACTGTCTTAACTATCATTCACTAAATATCGTTAATTATCATTAATTATTGAGCTTGTGAAAAGTATTATTATCTAATGTGTATCAAAATCATATGAATCAACTGTTTGTTTCTGCTCTAGTACCATGAATAATTCTATGTTTTATATGTTATTGTGCCAATTGAACTGCATCCTATACTATTGTTAGTCGCGTTGGCTTTCTTGATTGATTGTGTCTGTCATTGTTTACCATACTGGCTTTATTAAAATCATATTGTGAAACTCTTTGTTCTACCATGCTGACATTTTGACTGATTAAACGATCAAATTGAAAGATAAGTGTACAGGAGAACTATTAGGCTGACTGCATTACCAAGTTATTATGCTTGAGCTACTGAAATGCTGAGCTATAATGCTCGAGCTACTGAACTGATTGTTTATTGTACTGAACTGAACTGTTATTGTACTGTTGTGGAGGCACAAAGATGTTCCAATATGCATGGTGTATCAATCTTTGACTTGCATATGTGGTTGGGTTTGCTATTCTTGAAATTGTAATATGCTTATGGAGTAATAAGGCTGAAGTGGTATCTTAGTCTAGATCGGGCTGATGTCTTGGGTAAATGAGCCACATTTATACCTCTTGGCTGTGATCGGTTGAGATGTCCCTAAACCTCCTGAACAGGATTGGTTGAGACAAACAAGCCTTTGAGTTAATGATCACAGCTTTCGACCTAGCATTTGCTAGTATTATGATTTCCTTTATTGATCTCTTTTGGCAACGTCTTGTCGTCTTCATGCTAAATTTTCACTGACATTAATTGTTATCTGTGAGCCTTTATTCCCAACTAGTAATGCATTGCTTTACACTATCCTCATTGAGTCCTTATGACTCACCCTTGTGTATTACTCATCTTTATTTAGACAAGTATGAGATAAGGGGGATATGAGAACTGACAAACCTAGTATAGATGATATGTATTGGAGCCTGAATGTATATATGTATAAATGACTACACTTTGGGTTCTTTTGATTAGAGATGTTATGATATGCCATGACTACTGATAAAATAATGGTTTGTATGTATGAATCATGGTACTAGTGCCGATGTTTTGGATTGAATATTGTTGAATTTCTTAATATGCTATCCATGACTCTGATATAGCTTTCACATTTAGATTAAAGTATGCTATAAGGTTGTGATGTTGTTGATGCTTATTGAAAAGTTGTGAAAATTTTTATGGGCCTATTGATTGTATTTATGCATACTTAAGGAATGAATTGGAATAATATCTCAACTTAGGTGTTATCCTGAGTGAGGGCGCTACAAAATGGGCTCGAGAACACACCTCGGCCGCATTAACAAGACTCGTGCGCTCTTAGGCACAGGCGTTATTGTAAATGGGCAAGAGATTCTCGCCTCACGCATTCGAGCGCAAGGTTGTTGCGCCTGAGCAAAAGGCACACTGGAAGCAGACAACAACTTTGTGCTAGAGAGCAAGAATTGTGCGGCTTGATACGGAACAATCTACTAAGATTGCAACAATTCCTAGCAACAGTAGTTTGTACGCACTAGGGAGCAAGTCTTGCGTGCCCTAGCAAGCGGTGCTAGGGCACATCGCCGAACCACATTAAATTTTGTTGTTCTTTATTAAATTACTTTATTATTACATCTCAATTTTTTTATCTAATATGACTGGGTTGCAACATATAATATGAAGGATATGTATTTCTTAAGAGGGAAAGTTATATATGAATATATATATATATATATAACAACTAAGAATAATAAATAAAATATCAAATTTATAAAAAAAAATTAAATAATCAATAATTGTTTGAGTTTTGACTTCGAAAAACAAGTCATTGTAGTAAAATTTCAAACATAATATTAAAATTATAAATAATATTATTTTTAGGAAAAATCTTGAAAAAGAGCCTACCGATCAAGCTAAGGCTGAGTTGAAAACCTTTGGTGATCCAAGATTTTTATGAAAAGGAGAGTGAGGGAAGAGGGTGGAACCCTTAACCCGATCATTCAATTCGTTTAAGTACAAGTGCTTTTTTTTTAAATACAAGCTCTATGTATCCAAAATTCATATTGTTTTTCACTCTCTCCAACATAATTATGAAATTTCTCATTTAATCTTATTGTCATATCATTGTTTTCACAAGAGCCCACTTCAACCCGGCCCGCAAGAGAAGACATAATTCCACGCTCCTCAGAGCGCGTAACAAACCGTGCCAGCCGTCCTCCATCGCCATCAAACAAAATCCTTAAAGAAAACCAGA
>JACGDI010002090.1:177766-189064 GCA_014898725.1 Jacaranda copaia
GGTTAATCATACCATAAATAAAGACAAATCTCCACATAAAAAAAAGAAACTCATATCAAATATAATTAAAAAAGTCTGACATGACATCATATGAATAATAATAATTATTGAGCTCCTTTCCCAAAATTTATAATAATGTCTGATTTTCTTTAATCCTACTCTCCTCCCCAACCTTTTATTGAATCTATAACTATATCTGATTTTTTAATCCCCTAAAAAAAAGAAAGAGAGAGAGAGATATGATATGGTTGTTGTAACGTATGATAGATTAATCACCATTAATTTATAAAACTCAAATTTACAACTTTTTTTAATTATATATTATGTGAGTATAAAGAAAATTCTTTAATTATCTCTAAGACAAAGTAACATTTTCAATCAAATTTAGAGTTCGTATACTTCTATTTAAGTTGGGTCAGGTCAAGTCATATCCATTCAATCTAATGACATTCACCATAAATACCTTAGTTGTCCCAAATCAAATCATTTCACCTATGTCTGTTATGCTAAATTAACGCACTTATAAATACTCATGGTACATTTTATTTTTAAGTATGCAATCTTGAATTATCTTTATCTATATACATATTGATCACTTCAAATTGATTACTAATCTAATTGCTACAGAATTTGGTTATAACTTCTTATGACCCTAATTTTATCTATGTACTCAGGACTTAGATAGATTTCATGTCACATTAACTAACTCATTTCAATGGTCTTATTGTAAAGTCCTTATCGACAGTTTCAAGCATCTATTAGCCACGAACTACTAAAAAAATATTTTTGAACTCGTACCAATAAAATCATGTGGCTTCAATCTTATTATTTGAACCAAAATTTAGAATTTATGTCCCATCGAAGAATAAGTTTGCAACTGAAATTTCTTTTTCTATTTTGTCATGTTGGTTTGTGTGGTTTGATGTACATCTCCATCCATGATGTCAATTATGAAAGTATACAAATTCATGCTACCTCTACATTACATATGGTGAATAATCCATGAAACAAATAATTGATTCCCTCGAGTGAATGGCTTTTGGGAGAGCCATCCAATGATTTTTCTTTATCATGTCAACCAATTAAATGTGAAAGATACTTCAAACATAAATAGTACAACTTGATTTGAAAATCATCTAAAAACAATTATTTTTTAAGGAAAATAATTAATTAAATTCTTATGTTAGGATATAGCATGATGTTAATAATAAATTATTTTAAATACATTATTTAAGTAATAAAATTTATGTTAATAGGGTTTCGTCTAAATGATAAGTCCAAGATGGAATATTTTACAAGCAAAATATCATGGTTTAAAGTCCTGAAAAAATGTGTACATTAATTCATTTTTACAAATTTCTACGTATCAATTAGACATATGAAGTATGCTTCTATAGAAACTTAATATTTGAACTTAGTCAACCTTTTTATATATTAATTTATTGAATGGCATAATGTATATTTCCTCAGAGAACAATAAATTCATATCACAATAAACATTATAAAATTTCACAAATATGAATATGTATGCGGTGACTACATTGATCCCTCCAGCTAATTTGAAATAGATCAACAAGTCTAATCTAAAATCAAAACAATAATAAGGTCATTGAAGAGTTTCAATAAAAATCCGTCAAAATTTAAAAAAGCAAGAGATTAAATTATTCAAATAATAGAGCATATATTAAATAAATAAATAAATAATGAAAAGCATATTTTTGAAATTATTTAAGTGATTGTTTATATATGGATATGACGAACCTATCTTTCCATGCACATATGACATCTTAAGATAAAGCAACTATTACCAATCAATGATGAATATGATGAGTAATGATCGAGTTAAAATTTAAAACAAATTGAACTCAGATAAAAGTATATGAATTTTTAAATATTTTTAAAATATCAAAAGGCATAATTTTCTTTTCTTTATTTCTAATATTCAGTATGACATATAAAAAATCAAATAAAATTGACAAATTGTCACTGCTGTGGTGAAGATTAACTAAAAATAAAAGGCTTGTTTGTTTGTAAATTGCTAAATAATATTCTAACTTTCAAAATACAAATAAACAACACATCTTATTTTCCAATCTCACTATCCAAAATACACCCAAAAATGCCTAAATTACCATCCCGATTCATTTTCTGCCAGTTCCCCAATATCTATCCCTCCCATTTTTTATCCCTCTATCTAATTTATATATACATATATATAAATAATTTTAACATATTAATTTCATCATATCAAATCAATAAAAAAATTATTGATATAACATTTTGTCATTTCCAAAACACAAATAAACAAATAGTTTTTTCCAATTCATTTTTCACATGTCACTCAAAATATAAATAAACAATCATTATAGTTTCCAACCCCAGTTTTTAAAAATTATTTTATCAAAATATTTTTGACAAAATGCTCTAATTCATAAACAAACAAGTCCATAATCTTACACGTAAGCCTTTCGTATGGATAATTTAATAATAATAATAATAATAATAATATTCTTCTTCTTCTTCTTCTTCTTCTTTTTCTTCTTATTACTATTTTACCTTATTCTATTTTTATGATGTGCTAAGCAAAGCACGCGTTTGCCGCACCGACGGGCCGACCATAATTCAGACGAAGGAAAACAATAAAAATTAAAAAACCGGACCTCATTCCCAAAATTGTCCATAAAGTGCAATTGACTTACTGGTTCAACCTCTTGAAATGACTTGCGACCTACTCGGGGATGGATGAACTACAAGCCAAAACATTTGAAAACACGGATAACACATGGATGATGCCAAAATTATGGAAGGCCTTGTCTTGGAATATTTTATCTAATTCGTACTATGGTGGAAAAAAGTGTTTTATGAGGTGATAGGAAAATAATTTATAAACCGTTCAAATATTATTAATTTTTAACTTTAAGCTGAAATTTAATATTATCAAAAGTTAATTAATTAGTGAGATTGAAAAAATTAATGAACTTCAATTGATCTTCCGCAACTAATTGAGTTTTATAAACAACTTCAAAGAATTTTATAGGCTAACCAAATATGTACTATGTTTTTCTCTCAAAATGACTTTTCAAAATGTCCATATTACCCATACAATTAAAGTGGTAAAAATTTCAAAAACCCCACACATTTAAATATATATACATATATTTACATATCATAATATTTTATTATTATTATTATTATCTTAATAAAAAAATATTACTAAAATTTATTTATACTTTTAAAACTCAATAAAAAAATATTGATTTAATTACTACACTAAAATTTATCTTCTCTCAAAATATAAATAAATATGCTAAAATTTTTTAAAATAATTTTCTAACTATTTTCAAAACATAAACAAATATAAATCATATCCAAACATTACCGTAATAATTGCAATATTGGGGTCAAAGTACTTCATTTCTATATATAATAATATAAATTCTCATGCAGAAATAGGAATATAAAAAATGTATTAAGAAATTATTAAATTTGGTTCAACAATGTACTTTAAAGATTTAGAAAACTAAAAAAATTCATAACTAATGTCTAATGATAAGCAATCAATAAAATTATTTTAAGTTATTAAAAATATAAATTTTAAAAATTCAAAATTTGATTAAAATTTCTGCACATTTTCGGTGAAATATCTCTTTCTAAATACAGCAGTAGAAATTTATGCGTGTGAATAGTCTTAAAAATGTATTGAAAATTTTGAATTTAATTAGTTGGTGTATTTTAATAATTTAAAAAATAAAAAATTCATGACTAATGTAAGCCAGCAAATTATTTTGAATAGTTAAAAATTTTAAATTACAGAGTTTGATTGACATTAAAAAAATAAATGGTGTAGATTCAATAATTCCGGGAACACGCAAAACCACATTCTTTGTCGTTCGTATAAAATTCATTACAAAATAAAGTTATTATTTATAACAAATACTAGTATAGATTCGATAATTTATTTAAAAAAAATAATAAAGAACTGAAAAATCCGAAAACACGCAAAGCCACATAAAAGAACTTTTCTCCTCTGTATAAAATCAATTCAGCCAAACCATCTTCCTTTCTCCTTCCGCTCACGCAGTTTCAGGTCCCCTCTCTCCTTAACATCTCCAAACCCTAATACTACTCTGTTTTGTCCGTATTAATTCGATTTTTTCCTCTATTATTCTGTATAATCTCTTCATTGAAGTAATAATTGTGCAAGAATCTGTTGGAGGAGTGGGGATTTAGTGGTGGTGGTGGTTGAGGCTGCAGTGCACTTGCAGCTGTCGACTTATGGAAATGCAGTTTTTCTAGTTGATTTATTATCAATTGATTGTTTGAAGTTGTAGCTTTGTGTTTCTTTTTTCCTTGTAAGAAAGATCGTTGCTTTGATCTGATCGGATCGGATCGAGGAACGAATACGAACGCGGTTTCTACTTTAGAGTTTTTGGGAAAGAAAGAGGAAGGATGGAGCTGCAAGACCAGAGAAAGAAGGTTTGCTGCTTTTTTCCGTGTCTCTTCTGCTGTTGTTTTGTATCTTAGACTGGAATTTTATTTTATTTCTTTCTTGGTTATATTGTCTTCTGCTTTTGGTAAAGAAGGGAGCTTTGCTTGTGTTTCGAATCTTGGTTTTCATTTTGGTTGATGACATATCACATTAACTTCCATAACATCGCCTGATTGCAAATCGCAAGCCTTCATAGCAGGGATGATGAATATTTACCTGAAAAAATCCAACTTGTTTGAAATGTACTTTGAAGCAACTTTCAGATTTTTCTGTCTTTTCTACGAGTTGGTTGAGTTTATTGTGCATTCAAACTTTGTTTTTGCATCTTCTTCAAGAACATGAGAAAACTGCCGAAAATTCTTGAAGTAAGAAAATCCTATATTTCAATTAAATTTATGGTGTAAAATAGGAATTTGGGCCACTGATCTTTGAGTTTGTGAAGTTCTACCTAGCAATAGTTGTTTAATTGCTTATATTAGGTTTGTATGTCGGAAGTAGTGAATAGACATTGCACCGGCATATACATTTGAACCAAGTCATGGAAAAGCAAAATCATAATCAGCTGCTGACTTTTTTGATTTTATGATGGTTTGTAATTCTTTTTAGAGCTTCTCATAGAGCAGGCTTCCTGCTTCCTTTTATGCTTCAAGCTGATCGGTTTTCTATGGATAGCTGTTGTTAGGCTACCACTGCTTCTTGTTTAGGTTGAGTGGAGTGCACTGGCTTATTTTCTTCTTATCGTATATTTCTAAAATACTTTTGCAAGTTTCCTGATGTTTGAGGATTTTTTTTTCTTAAGATAAAGACTTTAAAATAGGTTGTTGTGTTGACTCTGCAGATCCCCAAAGAGGCAGAATTTTTTACCGACTATGGAGATGCCAGTAGATACAAAATTCTGGAAATTATTGGAAAGGGTAGCTATGGAGTTGTTTGTGCTGCAATCGACACACATACTGGGGGAAAAGTAGCAATAAAGAAAATAACAAACATTTTTGAGCATATGTCTGATGCTATCCGGATTTTGCGCGAGATTAAGTTGCTTCGTCTTTTGCGCCATCCTGATATTGTTGAAATTAAGAGGATCATGCTGCCACCCTCTAGGCGAGACTTTAGAGACATTTATGTTGTTTTCGAGCTGATGGAGTCTGACCTTCATCAAGTCATAAAAGCTAATGATGACTTGACACATGAGCATCACCGTTTTTTTCTCTATCAGATGCTACGGGCACTGAAATATATGCATACAGGTAACTAGAATTCTAGAAGGGATAATATTTGCTGCATTGGCTCGACTCAAAAAATACAAAATAGATTCATTTACATTCTGTTGGTAAAGAAGATGAGCTATGTGGATAAGCCTCTTTCAGCATTGTTTACTTGCATTTTTTTCTAGTCAGTTGCTTGTGTTATTGATCTTGACAATCTATTGTTTGAAAGTGGTTCATCAATTGGTTCTTACTTTAATTCACTATTGTTTTGTTCAGCAAATGTGTATCATCGGGACCTTAAACCCAAGAATATTTTGGCAAATGCCAACTGCAAACTTAAAATATGTGATTTTGGACTAGCAAGAGTGGCATTCAATGACACTCCAACAACAATCTTTTGGACGGTACATTCTACACCTTAAAATTATCATATTGTTCGGTACTCATCTGCTCATTGTTGGATTATGTCGTTTTGTATTCTTGTCTTTCCCTTTGAACTTTGAAGGCGAGTTTCAACAGCTAACCTTTTCTGAATGATTTATCTCACCTACAGGATTATGTTGCTACAAGATGGTATAGAGCTCCTGAGTTGTGCGGATCTTTCTTCTCTAAGGTAACAAAATGTGGCCATGCTATCTCTTCTGTTCCTTTTATCAGTTTAGATTTGACTGCAATGTGCCAGGATCATGGTTTATGCCATTTTGTCAATCAGAGCATCTTCAGTTTCTGTTAGCAGCTGTGTAACATTGTTAGTTGTGGTGCACTTATTTGGTCTTCAAAATTCATGCACTTAAAACAAACTTCTTGGCCTTCTTGAATCTGCTGATTTAATATTTTGGTCTTGCTGCATTTCATTTGGTTGGAGTCCTCTTATCTTTCGTGTTGAGATCAAGAGGAGAGATTATCTGACTCCTTAGCACCTTAAACCTAAAACCATAATTGGCCTCACAGTACCACCAGGGATTATGACACTGCTGGCTTCTTTGCTTTCTAATTTTAAAGATGCTCATAGAATCTTAAATGCATATAGCTCCTGTTAGTTTGCCTTTGTTTCTTAGTTTTTGACCCTGTCAGTGGACATATTGAAATCAGTGCAAGATTCTGAGGTGTATTAGTACTTTCTCATACTTGGTATCTGTCAGTTTTGGGGCGTGTTCTTGCTGGATAGGATAATGACTTGTCTATCTTAGTACAAAATGCATGTATTTAGAGTGCATCAAATGAGTAGTAATTGTAGATTAAAACAATTCTTGTTCAGGGAGGACTATTGAATTCTCCTGGAAGTTGATATTTCTGTTCCTCAGAGGTAACTGTGGCAGGTTGCATCATTTTCCTGGAGGGTTTTGTTTCTTTATTCTTCTGAATCTGTCTCATGTAACTTTTTTTATGCTCTCTTGCAGTATACACCTGCTATTGATATTTGGAGCATAGGCTGTATCTTTGCAGAAGTCATGACAGGGAAGCCATTGTTTCCTGGTAAAAGTGTTGTGCACCAGCTGGATCTGATTACCGATCTTCTTGGGACACCATCAGCAGATACAATTTCTGGTGTACGAAACACCACCCTTTTTATGGAGTATTGTTTTGCTTGATATTCCCCAAGGCTTAATGGGCTCAATTGTTGTATTCTGGATATAGGTACGCAATGAGAAGGCAAGAAAATATTTAATGGATATGAGGAAGAAGCGCCTTGTGCCGTTTGCTGAGAAATTTCCAAATGCAGATCCTTTGGCTCTCAAATTATTGCAAAGGATGTTGGCATTTGAGCCAAAGGATCGTCCAAGTGCTGAAGAGGTACTATGTGCCTGAATAATTATTGCCATTCCACTAAATCTCTATGTTTGCTCTAATGTTTGTTTCATTTGGACCTAAGGATTGGTCTATTTATATCTTTTCTCGTGCTGATTTTGGTTTATTTGGTCGTCAGGCACTAGCTGATCCTTACTTCAAGGGGCTGGGTAAAATTGAGAGAGAGCCATCTTGTCAGCCAATCTCAAAGTTGGAATTTGAATTTGAGCGACGAAGAGTGACAAAGGAAGATATCAGGGAATTAATATTCCGGGAAATATTGGAGTACCATCCTCAATTATTGAAGGACTACATGGCAGGCAATGGTGGCACAAGTTTTCTCTATCCTAGGTATTCAACTATGCCATTCTAGCTTATCTGTGTGATTTTCAACCTTGATATGATTCTCATGTCGTAATGGCATTCTTCGCATTATACAGTGCCATTGGTCATTTCAAAAAGCAATTTGCCTATCTTGAGGAAAATATTGGGAAAAGTGGGCCTGTCATTCCTCCTGAGAGAAAACATGTATCTCTTCCCAGGTCAGACTTTATTTTTGATGAAGTACTTTATTTTTTGGTGGGGTTGGGGTATTTCTCTGGGCTGTATTTGGTTATTAACAATGATAATAGCCAGGGTGCTTCTACTATCACGTTAACATGACAAAACAACTCAATGCCTGTTGAGATAGACCATGGTTTTTCCATATTTGTTTTTATTAGACGAAAGAATGGACTGAAAAATTCCTTAATGGAGGTTGGAAAACAATCCTAAGAAGAAGAGGAAAATTTATGGAATTCTACATCCATTCATGTGTCGTTGAAGACTCTGGTGCTGAAATGATGGGCCGAATTACCTGTCTCTAAGGCTGAGCAAAGAATAGATATGTATTGAATTATTTTTGTTTTTGGTTTTTGTATGGAATTAGTTTGCTTAGCATTCTAGTTACTCAGTTGATATCATCCTTTCTCAATGCGCTTTTTAGTTTTTAGTGCTACCAAAAAAGGCAAAAACCACGTGATACAACTTAGGGATCTTCATTCTTTGGATTACTCTAACAACCCTATTAGTATCTGTTTTTGTTGTTCATGTACATTTACACATTACATCAGTAAAATAAAAGCATTGGTTTACTATTGTATGGTAAATTAACAGTATCAGGCTGTTTCTTGCTTTTATGCAGGTCTTCTGTAAACTCTTGTACCGTTCCTCCCAAAACACAACCTAATGTTACTGCATATGATAACCGGCAAATTGCAGGAGAAATGTCCACAGGCTCCATTTCCGCGGATATATCAAAAGTTTCACGGCCACCACCACGGGTGCCTAACGGTATTGAAGGATTCCCACCTTATATTCTCCTTCAGTTCTTACTTGTTGTCAGTTTATGAAATGAAATTCACCAAAGCCATTTGAAAGTGATGTGTCTGAACTCTCCAGAGAGTAGATATATGTACACTATTGCAACTGAGCTTTATTAATAAGTAAAATAATGAAAGACAATCAAAATGTTTACAGCCTGTTTGGTTTTAGTTCCACAACCCCTTTTCATTTTTATCAGAAAATAAAAATTAAAAACTATCACTTTCTTTCTATTTTCATTCCAACTATTCATATTTTCATTTTCAAACTCTTTCTAAACCTATCTTATCTTCCTACTATCATATCAATCAAATTCAAATTTGATTTGATATAAAGTATCAACTATCATTTTAAAATTAATAAACTATACTTATATTTTTAAAAAATATATCTTCTTAAACATAAAAAAATATAAAAATCTACCATCTTTTCAATTCTATACATATTTTAATCATTACTTTCCAACAAATCATCCAAACATATTTTCATTTCCATTTCAAATTTATAACTAACTTTTCAGTTTTTAGAAATGGCTCTGGAAATAAAACCAAATGGGCCCTTAGTAACTATACATGTTTCAGTGTAAGAGGAGATAAGTCTATTAACCACTGGTATCACTGCTTGGGCTGTTGCTTAAAATTTTTGGTTTTCTGAATCTTTTCCTAATAAATTCAGTTGGCTGTAAATTTGTTTGTCTGCACTTTCCGTTATCTTTTCTGTTCTAATAAGCTTCCCTTTGTCCTTTACAGCCAAACCTGGAAGAGTAGTGGGACCAGTTGTGAGTGATTCTCACGATGGAAGGGCATATGTTCAGAATGCTATCCTGCCTCAATCAATATCTCCACATTGTTTCTTTAGGACCAACTCAGGGAAGAATCAGGACAACAAGTATAGGATGGAATCTGAGATGGAAGAATCTCAAGTCAAACAACGGTCTAAGCAATACATGCCAGTTAAATCAATAAATGGCATGACTACTGACATTGACTGCAAAGCACAGCCTCAGTACACACCGTCTAAGTTGAACCCGGGGATGAGTTTTGATGTCAATAGTAATCCATATTACCAGTCTCAAGCAAAAACAGGCGTGTTCAATAGTCATATAGCTATTGATGCCAAATTGTTGCAAGCCCAATCTCAGTTTGTTGCAGCTGGGGCTGCTGCTGTTGCTGTTGCTGCTCATCGAGAGGTTGGTGCTGTTCAGATTGGACTAACTTAGATGGGATTTATCAAACGTATTTGGCTAAGAGAGACGTCCTCACCAGTGACTTAGAAGGAAAAGAATGCTGAACAGTGTAAAGCATTTCAAGTGAATGGGATCATCAAGCGGTGAGGGATGATGTATTTGTGAATCTTAAGCTATTCACATTTTTAGTCAGGTTGGTTCTTCTTGTGAGAAGAGTGAGCTGTTGTTTTAGTTTATTCGTCTTCTAGTTTAGTCCCTGTATAGCAACACTTTTTTCGTCTTTTTATATATCAATATACATGTAATATTCAATGTTCTTGATCTCTGGTGCTTCCTTGTTCTAGAGGAATGTTTAAAGGGTTCTTGTATTTCTCAAGAAGTAACTGGACACGATTTGCTTGTATTAAGAGTCCAACCATGTCCAGCTGCCTCTAACGTTGGCTTCCTCTCTGCCAGGTACATTCTTGTTATTAGAAACGTATTCACTTATTCCATTTGATTCCTGCCAGAACGAGACAAACTGTCATTCTTTGTGTTCTCGTCCCCATTTTATGTTTTAGGCTCAGTTTGCTGTAACGGTGGTCAATTTTTCTTGTTCTGGGCTGTGCTTGTTCACTTGCACTGGTGGCCAATTCTGGAGCTGGCTATTTTGCATACAAAATCTCTCCAGGCCCTGTTCACTAAAACAATCATTAGTGGTTAGGATTTAAGAAGACCTCGGGATTGAATGATTGGGATTCTTCTTCCGGGCAAATGTGATGAAGGTGAATTGGGTGACAAAATGGACATCTGGGGAACGTGAAAAGGGTGAAGGTAGGTCCTTGGGATACATCATGAATGTGCATCCAATTTTCTGAGTCTATGTCCGAACCACTGTACAATTTATCGGACTTACGCAGGAAATCACATCTTTCGAGTTGTCTTCTAATGCGATTGGACTGCTAAAAGCGTTAGTAGTAGATGGTCTTTTATCGATTCTGCTTTCTAAAACGAACACCGGCTGTAACAGTTCTGTACTTCTATCACCGTCTGCTGAGATGACTAAAAATATTTTTAAAAAAATAGGCATACAAGTACAACAGCTCGTTTAAAATGATATTTCTTTATCTCTAAAGATTTTCCAGAACCACTATTCTGTCTCCATTATCCATTGAACTTGCCTAGAATAATCCTTCTTTTGTCAGATTATTGCCAATATAATCATACAAAAATTATTTCAGAGAAGTAATACCTAATAAATTCTTCAGTATTCTACAAACTTACAT
>JACGDI010002090.1:196493-226760 GCA_014898725.1 Jacaranda copaia
ATCCACACCGTCCTATATCAACGATGCCAATCATGAACTGTATCGTGGGTCATCCTTTATTAGGGAACCAATTAATTAACCCAATCTGTTCAGTTAGTTAGCTAACAATCGTTAGGGTTACTTGTTGGTTCCTAATATCCTTCAAGTTGGATGGAGTCGGCTTGGACGAAAAAGGCACGGATTTTCATGGCTCAATGTGCACTTCCTTTTCACTATGAGGACAAACCTATCATTTTAGGTCTTTACCCATATCATAGCCCGAATTAGGTTTAACGTTAAAATTCCAATGAGGACAGCGTAATGTCTAGACTGGAATTTTCCCGTAGGTATCATAGCTACTTGTAGGCTATCTGCAGACATAAAACCATAAACACCGATAGTTAATACCATAAATCCTCTGCAGTTTTTACTGCATCCTTGTGTTGTCCGTGAGCTGAAATTACGAGTTCATATACTTCAAACGGTGACTCATCAATTTCCAACGGCTAATCAAAAGGCAAATAATGCTCAAAAAAGGCCCACACATCAGAATCCAACACCCCCAACCCCGTCGGTGATCTCACATGAACCTTCACAAAATCCCCCACACAATGCAACGTCCACCCTTCTGATCATAAACCACCCCAACAAAGAATCGTCTTCAGATTCTAAATCTTTTCTTTCCCCATTTGCCGCAGTATAGTAAATGGAAGCATTGTGGAATTTAGAGGACAAATGGAAAATGTCAACACAAAAGTGTGCAGCCTTATTGGCATGCACTTCCTTCCTAGTGATAGGCATATGCGTGGCCGGAGCGTGGAAGAGGAGGAAAGCTAGGAGCGTCCATCAAGAACCACCATGCAAGGAGAAAGCGCCAGCCATGTGGTCAGAGCTGCCGGCCAATTGGGGGCGGCGGTCGGTGATGAAAGCGCTGATGGGGTCGGTACGGTGGAGCAGGCCGAGCAAGTGGAAGGAGGGATTGAGGGGGAGTCAAAGAGAAGCACCTACTCCTTTGCTGGTGAAGAGGGATGTTGGTGGACCACCTGATGTTGGATGGCAGAGCCATAATTCAACTTCAGCTGTGTGGCAAAGGCCTATTCTTATGGGTGAAAAGTGTGAGCTTCCCAGATTTAGTGGGCTCATCCTGTATGATCAAAGGGGCAAGCCACTTCATCAGTGTGAAGAAGGACCTATATATAAGCCGGTAATTCCAAATGGCATAAGTAGTTTATACATGTGCACAAATGGCATAAGCTTCTAATTATTTGCATCAAGAGTCCAGTCTTATCTAAACTAAGCGTGCAGTTAACTAATTAGTTCGACTAGGCCACTGGCCCAAAAGTAGTTCTTATTTCTTGGATGGCAACCTATTCCTGTGCCATGTGTTGCTTGAGGCATAGTTAACTGGGTCAGTGGGCTGAGTTCTATCATTTTCATTACAATAGATTTAGTTCCAGCCAGTGCAAATTTCACTAGGATAAATGGAATATAAGCAAACAGTCCCCGTATATACCAAAAAGGGAGTTAAGAAAAAGACCAGCTTGTCCATATGCCAATTCTATGTTTTGGATCGTTATTATTCTATTTCTTAACTAACATATATATCTGTTTGGGACATGTAGGAGAAATCGTCTCCAGTTGTAAGAACTACACTGAGGGACTTGCTATGATCACCTGCTGGCCTCTGGAGCTTGCATACTCTTCTGGTTTGTGTTGAGGAGCTGAGAGTTTTGTCCCAAAGTTGTGTAGTACTAACTTGACAGTGTGATCAATACATAAGTGCAAGGTCTCTATTTTAGATTTTCTGTATAAGCGCATTTTGATAGTCATGCATGATCAGGGCATATTATGATTAAGGAAAGTTGAACTCAATCATCCATCCAAAACTTCCGCATTGCTGAGGCAACCATGTTTACTGATCGATTAGCTTTTTATGCAAAAGTTAAAACGGATTCTATTCCTTCTTACGCACTTGCTTTTTCATTACAACTATTGGAATGTTGGTCAGGGTTGCTTGTTGAACTTGAAATTGTAAATAAGCATGTCATTATCATACTGTAAAGTTGTCTTTCTATAATCTAATTTTTGGATCGGTGTTCTGGAGAATTATCTGGAATCAGTCAACAGAGCAGTTCTCATGGGCAAACCATACCAGGCAGTGATCAAGCAGTTCATGAGAGCATATATATAGGGCAACCCTGAGAACTGCTCTGTCGACTCATTTCCTGATAATTCTCCAGAACGTTTGTCAGAATATTAGATTATATAAAGACAACTTTTATGTATGATAACAACATGCTTATTTACATTTTCAACTTCAAATTTCTAAGAGAAAAGACTAATCTTCAGGAGTGAAAACTCACAGAGGAGACAGAAATATCCAAAGGCAAAGATGTCCCTGCAACCACAGCAAAATAGCTCAGCAACTTCAGATTAGCCAAGATTATCCAAACATGTAATAGCTGGAAAAAAGATACATGCTATAACATTAGCTACTGGTACTTAAGTATAAGCATGTGATCTACCTCCCTACTCTGCACTAGTGTAAGCTACTTCTTGATATATAAACATTTCTTCTCTGTTGTTGCTTTCATCAGAGTAAGTTTCCAATTCACAATACTAACAAATTAAAGAAAGCAGGTCCAATGCAACCTAAGGCCTTACCCAAAGAATACCCAAAAATAATACCCATTCTTTTACCCTACCCTATTAGACCCATTACCCATTGCGTCTATGCATTAGGCCAGCTGTTCAGACCCTAATGCAAGCCGAAGCAGACATCTATCTTTGCTACAAATTCGGCCGGATTTCGTACTAATGACCCAACCAGCATCCATATTACACGCCTTGTTAGTTTGGGAGTCATTTACACAAGGCTCATCACCTCTCTGGAATTTAATTAAGTGTATAATTCTTCTCCTAAAACCTTTCTCCAATTGTTCATAAAATTGATTTTCTCTCTAAAATTCTTCTTGGATTATAACAAATTTATCTCAGGGTATGCAAATTCGTGGGAAACTCTGTAGAGGTGAGGAGGAAGAAGTGCTTAGGACTTGTTTGTGATCAAGGTGCCTAGGAGTGCTTGGAATCCATTCATGTGCAGTCAAAGACTTATGGGCAAGTTTGATCCAATCCAGATAATATCAAAATAACTTGAATAATATTGATCCACCATCTTAATTCTGATTGCTATTTTCCAATATGTCACCAAAAAAACATAAGGATGAAGGGATTGATTAAAGACAATGGCTTGTATTTGTTCCAATAAAGACACATTCTTGGTTTCATTCACTCAAGCACAGAATTAATCATAACTAAGAGACATTGATAGCATTATCACAATATAATCAGAACAAATGTCACTTGTTATAATCCAGAAAGTAAAACAAAAGTGCTCAATCGAACAACAGAATAACAAACAAGAAAATTTAAGAAAGGTAGGAGCTAAGAGAAGAATCAAGGACCCGCGATTCCAGCTGCATCGATCTTCGCAGGTGGACGACGTTTTAAGTGAGCCCAGAAGAACTATCAATCATCTCTTTCCTCCCTACAAATTCAGAATCCTGTCTTTCTCAAAATTTTCTGTTTTTCCTGGCCTCTTATGTACTGGTAATATGTTCTTCCTCTCTAGAAATTTTCGAGTCAAACTATGATCAGTTAAAGAAATTCGGCTCCCAAGTTTGGGAAGTGGGAACTGAAGCTGCTAAAAAGGCGTACTGGTGGCAGTCGTGGCAGGTTTGTCGGCTCTTGTACCTTGTACGGGACGTTTTTTGTGTGGTAAAATTTTTAATTTTTTTTGTTTATTTTTTTAAAAAAAATTATATATATACATGTCATGAGCTCACAAAACCTATGCAGTTGGAACAAAATAGAGATATTCATGATCCGATTTAGATGTATTTCGGGCCAAAAAGTCAATTGATCTAAATTATAAAATTGATATTGAATTAATTTATTTTTTATTATAAATTTGATCCATTTAATTTATTCTAAATTGATTTGAATTATATTAATTAATTCAATTTTTCAATTTGTATTTATAATTAAAATATTTAACAAGTTATTATTGATAATTAAATTAATTTAATCAATCAATTTGTAAAATTACTATAAAAAAGCATTGTATTTCCTATGGAAATTTCCAAAGGAAAGCTTTCTTCAGAAATTTTCTATGCATTTACTAGGAGAAATGTATTCTTCAGAAATTTGATAAAAAATCATATGCAAATTTGAAGGGAAGGTGCGACCATATACCAGAGATGTTCCTCCAGAATGACTTTGGAAATAAATTTTTGATGGACATTTCCGATGGATGTTTTGCTAGAAATTCGAATATTTTTATTTTTAAAAAAATTATTTTCTGATGAAAATTAATTTTCATAGAAATAAAACTTAATAAAATATGTCGCTGCTCCTTCTTCTTCCCCATTTCTTTTCCTCTTTCCTCCTTCCTCATTCCTCATCCGCCAATATTGTTGCCGTCACCACCCCTCTCCATCGATCACCAGCTACCTGTAAGTTCATCGCCACTTGTGTCTCGCCGCCACGCCCTTAAGTTAGTTCTTCTCCTAATTTTTTTTTAATTTCTTTGTTTATCTGATTAGTTTTGTTTGTTAGTATGTTATTTGGTTAATTTTGTATGTTAATATGTTATTTGGTTAGAATTGATATTTAGTTTACTATTGATGTTATTAATATGTTTAGTTTAGTTAATTTATACAATTGTTAGTATGTTAGCATGTTTAGTTTAATCTAATTTGATATTGATATTTAGTTTATTTAGTTAATTTGATTTTTGAGTTTTGATTGAATTTGATATTTATATAATTTTAGTTTAGAATTGAGCCTAGGATTGGAAGAAGGAGTTGCAAAGAAATTCATATAGGATAACTTATTCTAAATGGTAATCTTACAAATTATTTTAAACTTAAATGACTAAAAATTTAATTAAAAAATAATATATATTGCCAAGTTTAATCGAATTATCATTTCATCTAATTACAGAATAGTTTGTTGTACCAATCAGCTCCTCGTTCAAACTCATCCCAACACTATCTATCTCTAAGATTTTCAAAAGTTAGAAACATACAGAATAAAAATTGCATCTTCTAATCTTCACAGTATCTGAATATTTACCTTAACAAGTGGTGAAAAATTATTCTATGATCATGAGTTGAAAATTCATTTAAGATCCACATATATACCTCAATTGAAGTTTCAATTTATGATCGTAGAATAATTATACTAGCATTTTTCTTTCGGAGTCATTAGATAATTTCCAAACTAAAAATTTTTTGATTTGAAATATCTCAACTCCTATAATCGGTTAATAGCAGAACATGACTAATAAAAATTTCTATTAAAAAATTCATCATTCATTCATTACACATTGTCTTCAATCTTTTTGTCTACCTAAGTTTGTTGATGTAAAAAACAACCAATCAAGGATTGGAATGCTAATAAACCATTGTTATTGTCCTCTTATTACATAGATGGACCTAGGTAAATAGAAAAATTGAAGAATTTATCAAATGAATGAATGATATATTCTATCTAAACTTTTGTAGGAATTAATGTGTCTTATTATGTTTATTTGTTAACTATTTTTATGCATTTCACATATTTAAATATTAATTTTTCACAATAATATTTATTATTGCCCATATATATTGTTTGCTTTTGTTTTAAAGATGGCAGACTAGTCAAGTTTTCATCCCCCTCCACCATCGACCTTAGGTTGGGGTTATGGCCGAGGTAAGGAGACTAACCCAACCTATCAGACACACTTGCCAACTAATCAGTCTCCCATCACATCATATGGTTAACATTTTATGCCTCCCCAATGCCTTCTTCCCACATATCTTTCATCCTCTTCATCACTATCACTTGTGACCTCTTCTGCTGCTATGAGGTCATCCATATGCCGTACTCCACACACCCTCATTAGCTTTACCCATCCCCACCACCATCAACCTCACTCGTAGGCACTCCATCATCATCCACCATTCCACTTAGCACTCAGCCATTCCATGCTACTCCACTCAACCATTCCATAGTAGCAAGTGTAGCAGAATCACCAGTTGTGGATTCTTTAGCCAGCTAGACATAAGCAGTGACGAGGGATCAGAACCCCTATCCTTAAGTTTTGGCAGGGTGCGCTTGCATCCTGAGGAATGCTATGGGTGAGTTTTAATCACTATATAAAAGTTATTTTAATAATTATATATTAATGTTAAGAATTTTATGTAGGAATATGCCCTTCACTAGACGCTACCTAGTTCTTGACAAGAGTGATCAAAAGCAAGGTTCAAGAGCCCTATAAGACCTAGTTGGATATTCCCCAGCCCTTTCGAGATTGATGTTTAAGGAGTGGAAGGTATATGAATATTATTAATATATTTACTTTTACAAATTATGTAGGTCTGTCTATTGTAAGTAAACTAAATTATTTTTTTTGTTTCATAGAGATATGTCACTTGAGACCCACAACATGAGGGCTATTTTTAGAGGGCCTTCGATACTAAGAGGATTGCCAACTGAGGGACAAGTATGGCCATGCTTAGAAGACAGTCAAGAGGCTGGAGTGAATTGGCGATGGCACTTGGGATGCCCAATGTTGGTATTGGCAATCCCAAGATTTTCAAAATAAATTTGTGTAGGCAAAGAAAAATCAAGCTTCTAAGACCGGTGGATCCCTCCATACTAGACGGAGTATATTCGTAGCTTTTAGTTTTTAGTAAACTTAGTCTACATTTGGAATATATGTTACTTTGTCTTATGTTTATAATCTTTACATGACACGGTTGACAGGAAAGCGCACCAACCCTTTCCCAAATGATAACATGTTATCATTTATTTGGTTGTTGAACTTTTGTCTTTTTGGTTTGCATGACATGGTTGATGGGGAAGGTTGGTGCTTTCCTATTTGTTGTTTGTTTAAATATTGGTTGATGAGAAAGGGTTGGTGCTGTTCCCAAATGATAATGTGTTATCATTTATTTGGTTGATGAGCTTTTATTTTTTTGGTAAAGTCCGATTTTAGGGGAGACATTGTTGAATTTTTTTTAATATATTCATTGAAGTTTAGTATTATCTACATATAACACACTTATGTTAATTTTTATTTTCTATGTACGCTTGAGTGGGGGTGGACAGGGGTCAGGCCTTGGTGGTACCATCACTGCGGATACCCAAGGGCTCGGGTATCATTTTTTGATACCCGATTCTTGACCCATTTGATGGGGTACCCTTATCAGGTATCCCCTTAGGGTTGCGTATCCCCAAAATCCCTCACTATATTTTTTAACAGATAAAAATTAAAATTTTGTTAATTTTGATTCATTTTTGTCATGAACTAATTGATAGTACTACATTTCATTGTTCACAAGTTCTAAATCTCACATAATATATAATTTTAAAACCTAAATATAAACATTAATTTACAATATATGATGTATATCATATATTGATAATAATATTTTGTTAATATCATAATCATTCTCTATTCATCACAAATTTACAAAATAGGTTGCTTTGATATTTTCGATTGAAACTTGGGAGTTGGGAAATTTTCTACACTCTTTTCTAATTTTCTTACTTATTTCTTTTGAGTTTTGCAATTGATATTTAATTGAGTAATGTGGTACTAAAGCCTCGGGCTTTGGTTTATTTTTCAAAAGTAACGGGCTAACAACTAATAAGAACCTTATAAATTGGGCTCCAAATTTCAGAGGTCCATTTTTCTTTTTTTAATAATAAAAATGGGAGTTCTTGATCGGGTATTAGGTACCTAAAGGTCCTATCTGATATCCTATTCAAAAATTTTTGGGTACACCTCAATTATTCGATCGAGTTTGGGGACTAAAAATACGCAATAAGATTGGGTTGGGTACTCCAATGCCCGAATCTGATTCCCTCCCCTAGGCTCGAGAGTTACAAAGACTCCTACAATGGAAGAGGTTTTTGCTCATACCCACCAGATAGGTGCAAATAGGAGCCGATGGACAAGAGGGCGAGGAGAGCTATTGTATGTTTGTTATATGTGACATATGATCGTTTTAGTTATATTATATTGCATTCATTTATTTAATTTTATATCTTGTAGGAGAGCTTCCAACAGGTGTTACAGTCTCAATCTCAGTAGGAGGGTGTTGGAAGAAGTGTAGAGACCCAACAGTCTCAGGTTGAGTTGTCAACTCAAACTGTCTTGGCCCCAAAAGAAGGGGCGAGTTTATGAACTGAGCTACCAGCAATTGCTCTCGTACACTAGTGCACCTCAGAAGGAGCCTATTAGTTATAGCTTAGTTGAATGCATGCTTGGAGGCCCATTTGCGGGCTAATATGTAGGATATGTAGAGCATGATCTTAGAGTAGTTCGGTGCACCAAGGCGAGCATGACTCTCAACAGTATGGCATTGAGCATGATAACTATTTCAACTTTGATGATGATGATGCTAGCAGCCAGTAGATATAATTTTATTCTTCTTTTAGGTTTTTGTAATTATGAATTGTAACTTTTAAAACTTTTATTCATAAAGTTACATTTTGTTTTAAATTATTGTTCCATTTATCACTAATCTTCTTACATTATAATTTTATGTTGTTTTATATACAACACGTATCAATAGGTTACAAATTTAATCAAATAAAATCTATTTAAAATACTTTAAAAAATAAACTTTTGATGAAAATTCTAGGACCTTTCTGACAAAAATGATTATAAATGAACAATAATTTTAATAATGATTCATTGAAAATTCATCTAAATTTAGTCGGAAAAGATAAAAAAATAAACCAAAAAATTAAAAAATATCATCAAAAAATTGAAGGAAGGCCGTTAGAAAAGTTGCCGATGGAACACAGTCGTTGGAAAATTGATGAAAATTTGGTTGTTTCACAATATTGTCGAATATTCGTAACAAAATCTACAAAAATCTAACTTTTTCGACAAACAATTGCAGCCGAAAATCAGATGAAAAATGATTTGAATGAGGTTTTTCTTATAAAAAAAAAAAGAGAAAAAGAAAAATCATCTGAGATCCATTAGAAATGTGTTGCTCCATTGGAAATCCTTCGGAATCCATCAAAAAATTCGGTTGGAAGTTATGAATTTTTTTTGTACTAATTTCATTTGATAATCGTATCACTAACTTTGTAGAATTGAGTTAAATTATGTCAGAATACATAACTACAAAATTGCAAGTCCATAATAATAATTCCTATGTATTTGATTTTTGAAAGTATAATTATGTATTTTACAATTAGAGTATACATATTTTTTATATTATTAGTATATAAAATTCGGTTCAATTTAAATTAAATTAGATTGGATTGAGTTGGTTTATGAGATTGAAACCAAAAACCAAAACAAACTGATCTGTTTTCAAAAAACAAATGCAATCTAAAGTTAAAAAAATGAGTTGCAATCGGTTTATTGTTTTTTGAATCTATTCATTAATTTTTTTTTTTTCAAATTAGATTGAATTTAAACACTTCTATGCCGAAGGTCACTCAACAAATTAAGTAGTGCATAGTTTTAATAATTTAAATTTTAAAAAAATTAATATTAATAATTTTGATTAATTTGAAAAATATATTAAAATATAAAATATACTTTCGACCAAAATGTCCTCCCTTGACACGGAGTTATCGCTAGCTTCAGTGCATAAATTTGGTTTCAGCCCACAATTGTAAGTGCTCATCTGTACTTTGTGGGTCAACTCAAAGCCCAAAATTGCAACCAGTTATTTGCGTTTTGCGTAGCTCTAACCCTGTAATTTTATTGGGCCTTGGCTAGGTTATCCATTTTTGAAGTCAAGTGGCTTAATTATATTAACAATAGTAAATTATAATTGTATTAATTAGTTTCTTTTTTACGATTATAATTGTAATTGCGACTTGTATATAATACAAACTTTATTATAGGCCAAAGGCTTAATAATCTAAGTATGAATGAAACATACATATGCATTCGGACTTTGCATCTTACTTTTAGGGTGTATTCACTTTATACGATATGTTTGGATGTACTGTTATATTTATGGTAACTTTTTTTTATTATTATTATTATTTTTATTGATGACGACCTATGGTGAGGAGATTTCTTAATATGAAATTATAAAATTATCAAAATAAAGAATTTAGTCCATGAGTTAGAATATAACAATAAAGGTATTGGGCCTCTTTTATATTTTGTTGAAAAGCACCATCGTGTTTCTTAATTTTTATTGAATTTTTAGGATTATTTTTATTTTTTAATTTATTTTCTTCAAATACATTATATTTTCTTTCAAATTTTCTTGTCTTTAATATTTTTCTTACTAATCAAACAATTAAAAGTATTTTTTTAATATTTTTTTTCCTCAACCAAATTCATGTACTTAACATAGTGTTAAAGAATATTCCAAGAATTTTATATATGGTTGCCAAATCTAACTATAAAAATATAATTCCTATGACTAGGAGCTAATCATTTCTACATGTGGCATGTGCTTCCATGTGCAAATATAATTTATTTGGTGCCCTATAGCATGTCTAACATAATTGGCAAGGTTTGTGAAAATAAATAAATAAAAAAATCCTTTTAGCCAAAATAAGAATAATTATATTGTTAATTAATGAGTGGCTTATGCAGTGTAAACATAAAAGTGGCTGAATAAGAATAGACATAGTAATATTGTTGCGTGTTTATGTATTATTAGACTATAGTTGGGTCATTAGTTGTTACCTACGTATATATTATTCAATTAATTTGAGATTTACTATATTATATATATATATATATATATACATACATATATATGATACTAATAATATCTTGTACTATAATAAGTATCATTATATATACATAATGAATTTACCATCGTATGGCTAATATAATTACTGGTGATATCGGCTTCATATAGATGAGTTGCAATTTGGAATCCAAACTAATGATGGATTTTTGGAATTAGCTCACACTTGTAGAATCATGCCCTTTTTGCTAGCCATTGTACCACGTATGTCACCCAAAAATAAGGAATTTAATAACTTGACATCATTCTCATGATTTATTATTCACAAGTATACTAAATAATATCTAACACATATATTATGATGCATATCGATTTTCATAACAACTTGAATTTATAGTTTGAATAGAAACAACTTGATAAGAAAAGAAAGAAATCCACAAAAAAAGTAGATTGGAGTTGGGTTTTTTTAACAATGATTTTTTTTAATGTTTAATTTGATATTAATAAGCAACAATTGGAAAAGTATTAATCATAATAATTAATAATGTACCCCAAGTCGAAAGAAGATTTCTTTATTATAGGATTATAGGATAGAGGGGGTAATTACGTAAAATTCATTTGTATTATAGTAATCTGAAAAATATAGAAAGTTGATAAGAAATCGATAAAATATAGCAAAAGTGAGTAGAATATGATCGAAAATGACATTTGAAGTTATTAGGCTATTTTTCCATATCTTATCGATCATGACTTAATTGGCCTCTTAGCTATGTTCTAGTTGATAAAGCACATCCATCACATATCCAGCTCGACATCTGAGCTAATAAGCTCAATAGGCATAAATTAAAATTGTATATCCATTAGTTACGGCATCATGTAAAAAATATTTTTTTACATGTAAAAAATACAATGCTATTATTTATTAACATTCCACTAAAACTAATCATTTTTTTTCTTTTCACTAAAAGAAGTACAAATTTGAGGTCCTTTTCCAAGGTTTTCATTCTCATGAAGGTCAAATCCTGTATGATTTTTGCCATGATTTATATTTGTGACTTACAAACGGCATGCCAAATATAGTATAAATCCAAAATGACAGCAATAATGAAAACATATTCGATACTTTTCACAGTGCATTGTGTCCACATCGATGACAAAATGATGGGCACACCAATTGGGCATGATGTATTTATTCTTGATCCCTAGCTAAAAAGTTGGGGTCCACAAACTTCAATAGTTGATCCAACTTAATAGAAATATAAATTTGGGAAAACTACTAAAAAATTCTTCAAATATATATATATATATAAGAAGACTTATTAAAATATTTTTCAATCCGAAATATCCATTCTATCAAATTTTCACTCAAAAAAGAAGCTAACAATTGATTCGTAGACTAAATTACCCTTGAATTATTAAATTATCAAATTTAATGAATTTAATGAAAGTAAACTTTTCTTTTAGATTGTTTATTGAATTGAATCAAAGATGATTTTACTTTAATAAGCTAATTTTTTGGAGAAACGTATGTAGTTCTGGAATTTTGAATTATATATAAATTGTAGTAGCGATAATTTTAATTTTCAAAAAACAAATGAACTAAATAAAAAGATTAAATTTTTTTAAAATTCATAAATTAGTTTTCATAAAATTCTTTGCTACAAATAAATGAGTGCATTTGAAATAAATTAAATTTTACAATTAAATACTAAAAAATAAAAGTTTCTTAATGTAAGAATTTCAAAGGTAATTTTTGTCCAAAAATAGGGTAAGCATTAATAGTTGGACTTTTTTAGATCAGAAAATCTATGGAATTGGTTTTTTACGTTAAAAATTAATTCTATAAATTCTTTAAATATAAACACTCATGTTAAGAGTTTTTTAATAATTTTCTACAAATTTTACCAACTTAAAATTAGTTTAAATTACCTTTCATGAACTGATATAAAATATTATAATTTAGACATCCGACTACATCTTTCACAAAAATATTACTTGTTAGATAGGTTCTTATTCGTGGCTTCCTTCTCTAACTATTAATAATAACTCTTAAAGTCAACTATGATATCATTTTGTTAGAAGTCAGAACTAACAAAGCAAAACTCCAATATAAATGAGAATTTGATCCCATAATCAAGAGGAAAATTTAGACAACCTTAATTTTGAAGTGATACTATGTGATTTTCCACCTACTAAGTATTAAGTGCACTTTTTAGTATTAGAGGCACAATTTAGTTGATTGCTAACCACTCTGTGGCATGCCTTCTCATATATAGTAGTAGTTATCAATTCTCCCACAACTTAGAAAAAAACATACATACCTACCCACTTTAAAATTGAATTGAAAGACCACAAGGAAGGAAGGCAAAACAATATTGCAGTAAGAGAGAGAAAGAGCACACCTACCCTCGTGGCTCTTCTTCCAACTTTGGGTTTGGTGGCCGATGAGTTGGAGCAAAACATTATAATACTGGATAATGAAATTAAATTTTTTAAAAAAACATCAATAAAATTTTAGGGAGTAAAATTTTAACGAAAATATAGTTATAATTAATGATGACACACGATCCATATCCAATATGAAGAGCTTGCTGCTTTGAAATATTATCCTGTTGATATGCATTTGATAAAAGTTTTATTTTGAAAAGATGTTTTGAAGGGTGAAAAGGGCATAATTTATAAATTATTTCGAATTATTCGATTCCTCCAATGTGGGACAAGATAGAATATTATCATAATCCCGCAATCGATGAGTTTGGGAAGAGGCACATCGCCGACATTTATCATAGATTGTGTCAATAATGATAGTTAGATAAATCTGGCACCAATATAAAGAATCAACTATATTGAGGTATTGTACCATTGACACGCATTTGGTGAGGCGTCTTTTGCAAAGAATAAAACTCCCCATCAAATATGTTGATAAGACAATACTTTGATGTGACTTATCTTCTATATCAGTGATGAATCGAATTAATTATCATCAATATATAATTTTATATACAATTGGGGAAAAAAAGATTGGTCCTTGTACCAGCCGTCTCCTTGCTCCACAAATATAATTTTCAATCTTATTGAGTGAATGATATTTAACCAAGGCTCATTATTCTACTTCTATTTATAGATACATACACTCTTGAGGGTCCAAGAATTTAAATATGATATCGGTAAAATTTAAATATAATATCGGCAAATGTTATTTTATTAAAGTAACCCTCCAAATCTTAATTAAATAACGTCACAGAAGTGCAAAAGAGAATTTGCTTGCTTCAACTTAACTAGCTACGTTTTTTAGTAGCCATTGTCCATAAAAACTTGTTTGATAATTCAAATTCTAGGCTTATATGTTAACCTAATAGTTTCTTTCTTTCCCTGAATTGCTTGTAGAATTGATTTATTGTCAAATGTTTCGTTGATTTTTATTTTTCAAATTTTGCATATATAGGAGCGTGATGTCTAATATTTGTACTTCTTGTTTATAATTATGAAGATGGGTGATTTGGTGTCTTTTAATGTGAGAACTATAGTTGTCAAGAGTGCAAAGTGCAGCAACACGCAAAGGTGTCCTGAAGCTATAGCGCATAGCGTGCTTTATCGAAATAAAGTGCACCATAGAAATGTATATATTTCTATTATGCACTTAAAATATCAATATATTTTACATATTGTAAAGAATAAACAACCAAATTATTACAAAAATAATGATAATTCCTAAATTTGTGCAACAAGTAAATATATATCAAACAAGTTCATTCAAAAATATCGTTCAAAATCAAGCACAAATGCATCATAAGCAATCAAATTCAAAAGTAAGCAACCAAAGTTTCTAGTTCTTTCAAAGTTCTAAACTCCAAATTTTCCATCATCATTCAAATTGTCATCATCAAGATCAATATTATCATCCTCATTACCAATGGGAGATCTATAGCATTCATTATCCCTCTCCTCTTCCTCCTCCATGTCACTTAAATTGATATCAAATTCCTCTTCTTTATTTTGTGGCACCTTTGATGTAATTGAACTTGGTGTTTTCTTTTTTGGTATGGCTTTAGAAGTAGATGACCAACCTCTATTTCCCCTTAATGAACCAGTAGCTGCAGAGTGAGAACTTCAAGATCTAAAATCGAATGCATCTTCATTAATTCCTATAGAATCAGCAACATCATGCCAAGTCAAATTTTCATCATCAAACACAAGTTAATCCTCATCTTCCTCTTGCATTCTCCTCACCAACAATTCATTGCTTTCATCTAAAGTATGACTCTCCAAAATGGATCAATGTGATCACAATTGTCATATCTCCGCAACAAAGCTCTATTATACTTGATAAATACCAAGACATTTAAGCGTTGTTGCTCCAACTGATTTCTTTTTTTTTTTAATGAAGCTGTAGAATAATTAGTTAATATAATTAATAATTAGCAACACAACATCAAAAACTTATAAATGCAATAAAATTACTTACATAGCTCATAAACACTCCAATTTCTTTCACAACCAGAGGAGCTACAAGTAAGGTTTAGAATTTTTATGGCCAACTTCCGTAGATTTGGCGTTGAGGCTCTAAACGAAGACCACCATTTAACTATCAATTAACAATAAAAAATTATAAGAAAGTTAATATTTTTTGTGTAATAATAAGTTATAGTATAAAGTTTAAGTCATTAACATAATAAGATAATTACATAAAATAATTATTTACCTGGTGTTAGTAGTGTTCTTTGCCTTTTTGCTATAGCAAATTGAAAATTACCTTTAGCTCTCTTGTATATTACTAGCTCATTGCTAATTTCATCTTGCACTAAAATTTGTGGCACCAACCATTCTATGCAATCATATAAACCAAACATAAATTGTGCATCTTTTTTTGTGTTTGGGTTGTTATATAAAAAGTGGGGGCTCAAATAATGGCCAGTTGCATGTAAGGGCTAATGGAACCGACAATTCCAACTTTTGTTAATAATATCAAAAACTTCTTTATATCTGGTCTCATTCTTTTCAAAAACAATTTCAATTTTCTCTTTACATTTATCCATCACCTCATAATTATAGCCCATGAGAGACTTTTTCTCACTATCTACCAACTGAAGGGCCTCAATCAGGGGCCCACCAAAATTGATGTAATAAATAATGGTGTTCCAAAAAGAAGGCATTAATATAATTCTTTGCACTTGTTTACCTCTTTGCTCTTTTGCAAACTTGCTTTTGTTCCACTTTTCAGAAGTGAACATCTTTTTTAAACTCAATATATACTTATGGAAGCTCCTCAAAGTCAAAAAAGTAGTAGCAAAGCGAGTTTTTGCTGGCCGAGTCATGCCTTTTTGACTGGTGAACTCTCTTGTCATGTTCAAGACTTGAGTTCTATTATAGATGTAGCCACTGACACTTATTGCCCACTCAAGTGTCTTCTTCAATTCTAGCATTTTGAAAATATCTTTAAATATTAAATCCAAACAATGTGTTGTGCATGGGGACTAATACAAGTGTTGATATTTCTCTATCAACATCTTCTCGGATGTAGCATTCAAACTTGCACTATCGGTGACAACTTGCACAATATTTTTCTCTTCAACATGTTATACAAGTCTGTCAAATAGCTCAAACATTTTTTCAACCATATGAGAGTGGCCCAATGCATCAATCGACTATAAGAACATACTTTGTCTAAGAGTATTCACCAAAAAATTAATAAGTGGTCTTCCTTTTTTGTCTCTCCACCCATCTGCCATGAGACTACAAGTAGATCTTTCATTGTCTTCCCCATGCCCTTTCAAAAGCATTTTAGTATGTTTCACCTCTTTCTTTAGACTTGTCACCCTCATCGCATGATATGTTGAAGGCTTCATTTTAGCACCATATTGCTCAATTGCTCGAATAATAAGCCCAAAACTATCGTATTTAACCGCATTGAATGGTATCCTAGCATCATATATCCAGTTGGAAATTTTTTAGATCGCATCATCCCACAATCTCTTTTGAGTATTGAAATACTGTGCTTTTGCCTCACCTTGATACTTCATTTTTGTTGCTTCATCATCCTTCTTGAAGTACAAATTGATCGGCTCCATTTGTTTGGATTTTTTTTATTGTTGGGTTGTTGATTGAACTGAGGGAGATATAGGTCTCTTCTCCCATAATTGTTTAAACTCTTCTTCATGTTGTTCTACATCATCAATATCATCAAAGTGAGGAACTGAATCCATGGTTGCTTTTGCTTGTTTCTTTGCTTCCATAAACTCTTTCAATTCTATCTTCGCAAATTAAAAAACTTGTTTACAAGCTGTTGCATTTCTGAGTCCCCTAATAAGATGTTCTTTAAGTCTAGAATTCCTCCTTTGGTGATTTTGGAGCAATAATTGTATTTGATACCATCACTAGTTTTATTGGATTGGCCAATACCCCATAATTCCACCTGGGATCCTTCCTACTCCTATCTGAAATCTCAGAGCTCCCCATTTTTTCTTACTGTAAAACAAAAAATAAACTAAATTCAACATTTGAACTCAATAATTAAAATTCAACATTTAAACACAATAATTAACAAAAAAGATTGTTAGCACTTAGCACTTGAACAATTTAATAAATTTAGGAAATCATAAACATAAGTTAACAACAACATTTTAATAGTAAAATGAAATAATGAAAAGAACCATAACCCCATAAGTTAACCAATAATAGTAAAATAAAATGATAGAAAAAATCATGTTAGCCTTAAGCTCTAACATACATTTTGCCCAGCCTAGCAGATAGGAATAGGTTTTTGCTCATTTTTAAAATCAAAATTAGAGAATAAAAGGACATGAAAAGGAAAAAAGAACAAAATAAAGAAACTTGGGAGAAGCATAGAAGAGAAATGAAAGAAAAGAAAAAAAAAAGTGAAAAGAGGAGAAATTACCTGGTGAAGACACCGGAGAAAAGCCGTCGTGTCGTCGCTACTGGCAGGAATTGAGGGACGGGCATAATTTTTGTCGCAGAAGGGCAGAATTTTTCTCTGGACTTTGGGCAACTCTTTTTTTTATCCCTTTTTGCCTTCTAAAAACTAGGGTTAAAGTGCATATTTGGTTCCATAAGTTAAACCTATTTGAATTTTGATCTCATTTTTTATGACTTTCGCACATTGCATCCCATAAGTCCATTTTTTTTGCAATTTGAGGATTCAAAAGGGCTTTCTATCTAATAATTAACGGAGCAGTCATGTGCCACTCATGTGACCATTACATTTTTGCATTTTTGGTCCCATAAGTTTAGGGGTAGGCGGGGGTCAAGTACCCAAGAGCTCAGGTATCATTTTTTGATACTGAGTCTCAATCCCCATTTGATGGGGGCACCCCCTTAAAGTCGGGTAGCCCCAAACCCCTCACTGATTTTTTATATATTTTTAATAAATTAAAATTAAAATTTTGTTAATTGATTATTTATTTTTATCATGAACCAATTGATAGTATTACATTTCATTATTCACAAATTCTAAATACCAACTAATATATAATTTTAAAACTTAAATATAAACATTAGTGTCTAATATGGTATTATAAAGTTTTATATTATAATGTAAGAATTAGAATTTTGAGCCTGTTTAATAAATTGTTCCTTTTCTTTCTTTCTTTCTTTCTTTTTTTTATTTCGTATCATTGACATTCCTTTTTATTAAAAAAAATATTCTCTACAATATTTTGTGGAGTTTGATTGTTTACGTCCAACAATAAATTTAAACATGATCATTAATAACTTTTAAAAAGAATATGAAAATGATCAATTTCTATTTTACAATCCCTCGATCTTTTGTTTGCCCAAAAACTCAACTGAATTAAACCATTACCCAATAGGTCAATACGGCAATACCCATATAAGAAGCAAGTAATTTAAATACTCTAATTTCTTCATATCCCATGAAACACAATAACAAATAATCACATACAAAGAAATAAGTCTTTTGACTTCATGCTTTTCTGTTTTTTCTTTAACAAGCTTTAGAATTGCAATCATATATTGGCAATAATATTTTGTCAATATCACATTTTCACAATATTACAATTAACAATAACATTTCATCACAACTCACAAGTTACAATGCATGAAAGCATTAGTAAATCCAAACATTTGAACAAATTCCAAAATAAAACCAACAAAGGTTTCAAAGAAAATAATCATTATCCAAATACATTGCAGACTAAATCAAATATTCAATATCTAAAGTCTCACAAGTTACAACAAATACAAAAGAACAACATAGGCGTTGGACTGTAGCACTTCAAGGCTCTAGTTCCTTCAAATACACAAATACAAGTAAGCAATGCATTTTTCCAAGTTTCAATCTTTTCACAATTTCAACCTCACAAAAGTCAAAGAGATCCTAAAAAAGGAACTAAAGAAATAATTAGTGTATTAGACAATAAAAGAATTCAATATGAAAAAGTTGCATGTAAAAATCAAAGTAAAGTAATTAAAAAGCAGTTACCTCTAATAAAATCACATCAATTCATCCTCAATTTCTTGTACTTGCACTCGTACCACCAAGAAGCAAGTTGGATAACTCTATAGAAGGGAATAAAAAAATCATGTAGATAGTAAAGAAATAGTAGAATAGTAAATAATATAACTAAATTACTTGACTCTTCACAGGTTATGTAAAATAATAATAGAGAAGTACCTTTCTCAATTTGTTCAGCATCTTATATGTTTTCCTCAACAAATATTGGCTTAGTACCCCCTACGAATCCAATCTTGAGTGCATATAAGGGCCTAAATCGTCGTAGACAATAATGAACTCTTAAAAGTATCAAGAATGCACCCTCATGTACTAAATGCAGACTCAAAGGAAATAGTGGAAACGGGAACTGCCAATACATCTCGAGCTAACTTGGATAAGATAGGAAATGTAGGAGCATTTATCCTCCACCACTGCAATATGTCAAAAACATTTTGTTGGCACAACTCCTTCATTTTCCTCATATCATCCTCAACCGTTTCACCTAAATATCTATCCAACTCCGATTTCACTTGCTCACCATCAACACCTTTTTTTTTTCTTAAACCCATCAGTCAGCTTATTTTTCACCGACATCCTTTTATTAAGATTGATCTTAGAAGTGATCATACTTGACCCCGACATGGAAGAATTAGAAAACACACAAGTAGAGGCATTGGTAGGACCTGAAACAACATCCATATCACTATATATTCTTTTATACTCCTCAAATAGTTGTTTCATGCCTTTCATAACCTTATCTTTCAACTCATCTCTAACAAATTCATCATCATAAACTTGATCAAATGTATAGCTAACAAACTCCATTTTTCTAAGAGGATCAAGAATCATAGCATAAAATAAAATCTTGTTCATTTTTTTAACCAATCTCCAATATTTGTCAACTTTTTTCTTCATTCTTTTTGCCATCAATTTTAATTCTTTGTCTTCATTTTGTTCTTACCACTCATTTAAAATCATCAAGACAAGAGAAATCTCAGTAAAAACCACATTTAATATCACATGCAAAGAACTAGAAGCTTTCAAAGTAAGCTCAAAAAAATGATGAAGAAATTTCAACAACATATTAGCTTTTCTCCAATCATTCAACGTAGGAATACTAGCAGAAACATTTCCATCATCATCAATATGAGAAAGATCACGTACATAAGCCCTATCAATATCCTCAAATGCATTAAAGGCGTTTTTCAAAGCAATTGCCGCCTCCAACATCAAGTAGGTGGAATTCCACCTAGTAGGTACATCAAGGCAAAGTAACTTATTTTTTTGCAATTTTTCTTGCTCAATACATTCAATAAATCTTTAATACCTAGGCAGGCTTGTTATCATTTGGATGAGTTTAGGGAAAATGCAGTGTATAACAGTCCTAGAGAGATATTCAATCATGCACATTCCAGATTGAGGAATGCAATTGAGAGATGTTTTGGAGTTTTGAAAAAGTGGCTCCCGATCCTCTCTTGGGGAATGCCAAATTACTTTCTCAACCGCTAAATTAACCTAGTTATTGCATGTTGCGTTCTACATAATTTTATTGGGAAATTCAGTGGAGGTGATGAAATATTCAACAAGCTCTTGACTCCAAAAGAGATAGAGACCGACATACTTTTTATCAAAAAAACCACCCCAATCGAGCAGAAATAAATGCTCATGCCTCATTTGGGGATCATCTTGCTCAATAAATGTGGGATGCGAGCATGCACTAGGCACAATTTGTTTTTTTGCTTTTGTGTTGTTGGATGTTATTGCTATTCTACTTTATTATTGTTGCTTTATTGATTATTCAGATTTTTCAATATGTACTAACATATGTTTATGTGTATGCTTGACATCTATTGTAATGATATTGTTGTTATTCCTCCAAAGTTTTTTTTTTATCAATTTAATGCTTAACTTAAGTAGTTTCGTGTAGTTTTTGTAACTTATGTCAACAAAGATGGGAACCCAGAACTCGTTGTTGTGTGCATGTGGGGCAACACCTATGCACATGTTCATGGCAAAAACTTATGCAAACTATGGAAAAAATTTCTACAGGTGTCCTATGGGTGGGAATCATCATGGATCTTTCTTGGGGATGAATACCTAGGGCTACTAGCATCACCTCATAGTAGATAGTGCAATACATCTACCTTTCCCGCATCGCGCACTGATTTAGATAGTGGTAGTTTTATTCTAGCATCAGTATGAGATGCTTCATTTCATATAAACTCTCATGGTTGAGATAATTATGATAGGGACATATTTTCTCGTTGTGAGACATTCGGAAGTATCAACAATACATCAATTGTGGCCTTATTGTGTGAATGTGTCCTATTTGCCATATTAATCATTTGATCCTTCTTATTACTGTACTTGTAACATTACTTGTATCTTGATTGTTACATACATTTGGAAGTGTTAGTCATATGTCTTGTAAGATTTATGAATTAAATATGATGATGTTGAAGACTATTATATTAAGTTGTGTGACTACTTTGGATATGATTGATGCATTCCGAACATGTTTTCCTATTCATTTATATATTGCATCATTGTCCTAATATAATTATGCAAATGTAGGTATCAACATGAGTAGATATAAATCATTAGGCACTATTTTTTGTCAGCTAATTGATGCATGGGGACCAGAGGTGGAGAAGTATTTTATACATATGTTGTTAGATGCTAACACCATAGAGTCGTTGACTAATGAAGAATATGCTGCGACTTGCATGTTGGATTTTGTGTATAAGTTGAACTGACATTTTTAGCACCCTTACAATGCTAACTCATAACTCAAAAAATTCTATGAGTTAAAGGAAATGTACAACACCATCGACGCGCTGATGAAGGACCCTGGTATGTATTGGTATTGAGATTTAGGAGTGATATATATGCCTCCCATGGCACGAGATCAATTAACTGAGGTAATTAAACATGTCATTAATATAAATATTTCAATTCAGTTGACACACCTTAAAAAAAGAAAAATAACTAATGTGCAAATATTTTTTTATAGATTTTACCATTGGTGCCTAAGTACTTCGAGGCATAGGAGCCAAGATTTGATCATTTACATAAGATATTTACTAAGCTTGTATCTGTGGACCACCTTGCCATTTGTAGGGGTGCTGGAGATGATCTAAAGCACCCCATTATCACTACTAACTCAAATACATTTAGGAGTTTGATTGCGTTCAGGTCTCTAGCTGACATGCTTTCAATAATGTTTCTACACATAGAGTTCAAGCACCTTTTCATATAGTTGATACCCCGCGTGACCATCTCAATATTGATAGAGGCTCAACAGTTGGTACTATCAATACCTAGAGTGATATCCTACATCGATTAAAGGGACCATGACTGTCATCGTCCACAAACACCAACGATTTGAGTACTACAAAATCAAGAATGTGTAACTTTCCCTCCCCGTAGCATTTATCTTCATGTATGAGACTACTTAAGTACTTATGTCACCTAGACTAGTTTATTATGCTGGCACTTGGATCACTTGTAGGAGACTATTTTCTCATAGTTATAATACCTTATCACACATGTTTCTATTACTTATGTTGTGCTTGTACTTTAATCCATTCAGTCACGTAATGTGATAGCCACTAATATCTGTCATGGTGTGTTAATTTATTTGTCCCATAATTATATGCAACAACATATATGAATTAAAAATTAATAAGTCGATTTATTTTTCAATTAAACAATAAATTGCCATATCAAAAATTTTTAAGGAATAATTTTGAGTTGTTTGTGATTATGTTACATAATATAATTTAACATCATATATGAAGAACTATTAAACTTATTGTTAGAATTTAACTTATTTTTATAATTTGTTGAGAAAACTTACAAAAAAATTTGGCCTAAAAATTAAATTAAAATAATTATTTTCTTATAAATAGAATAGTTTTTGTTGGCTTCTAATTTTGCTATGTTAAATTTTATATTTTAAAATCATGTTATTAATAGAAAAAACTTAATATATTCGGATAAAAAATGTGAATGAAAATTAAAAAAAAATGTTTGCATTAATCAAATCAAATTATTGTGGCATGGAAATTTATTACCAAGAAAAAAATTATTAATTTTCAATTTTGTAACTTGATGATATTGTTTCAGCTTTTTATTTAAACTTTATTATAAAAGTTGGTAAGTTATTATTTTTTCTACTAAAATATTGTCATACATAAAAAAAACTTTTATTCAGATTTAAAAGTAATAAAACATTTTATAATCATATTTTTTTGGAAAAAATCATTATCATAAATTAAAATAAATTTTTTAATTTGACGAACCTTAAAAATAATAAAATTATAAAATTATGTATGTCAAATTTCATATTGTATTATGAATTTATAAATAAAAATATATATTCAATGTTTATTATATATTCCATGTAAAAAAATCTTGAATTTCTTCCCAATCATTGTCTCATCATTACAAATATATACACATATTATCACTCATTTAATATACACACACACACATATATAAATAATTTTAAAATATTCATTTCACCTCATAAAACTAACAAAAAGTAATTGATGTGATATTTTGTCCTTTCTAAAACACAAACAAACAAATTATTTTCTTCTAATTCATTTTCTACCTACCACCTAAAATACAATCAAACAACTACCACATTCTTCAACCCTACTTCTCAAAATCTATTCTCTCAAAATAATTTGGAAAAATGCCCCAATTCACATCCAAACAAAACCTAATTTTTAAAATTTTAAAAATAATGAAAATTGAAATTGAAAATGAAAATAAGAACAAACAGGCCCTAAGTTTTCATAATATGTCGGTAATCAATTGATAGGGAAAATATCAATTTTGGTCCCCCCAAGTATACCACTAAATCAATTTTGGTTCCCGTGTTTTCACTTGTATCACATTGCATCCCCAAAGTTTCATTTTTTCATTAAATCTCGTCTTCCCGTCAAATCCACCATTAAATAACTCATGGCTAACAATTGGAGGGAATTGTTGGCACCATTTTCTACCGGAAAAATATCAATTTTGGTCCCCCAAGTATACCACTAAATCAATTTTGGTCCCTGTATTTTCACTTGTATCACATTAAATCCCCAAAGTTTCATTTTTTAATTAAATATCATCCTTCCGTCAACATCACCATTAAATTGCTCACGATTAACAATTGGAGGAAATTGTTGGCACCATTTTCTACTAGATCAGCCCCTTTCTTGCATATTTTCTTCTCATATCAGTATATTTTACTCCAAATTTGTTAGGTTTTAGTTTTCTTGTGATTATTTAGGGGAAAAAATGGCCATCTTCCTCCTCTTCAAGTGGTTTTAATAGTGGAGTTACACATAGAGAAGAAGTTTATTGTAGATGTGGGATACAACTCCCATTGAAAACTAGTTGGACAAATTTAAATCCTAGAAGGAGGTTTTGGGCATGTCCAAATTATGGGGTAAGTCCTTATTTTTTTTCATTTGACCTAGTTTATATTTGTAATTAACAAGCTAATTATATATTTTTTGTTTTTCCAGACTAGGGGTTATTGTGGAATTTTCATATGGTTAGACCCTGAATTGTGCCATAGGTCCAAACAAATAATTCCTAGATTATTAGCAAAAAAGAAGAAACTAGAAGAGCAATTAAATGAATCCTTGATAAAGGAGGAAAAAATGGAGGCCGAATTGAGGAAAATGAAGAGCAAACTAAAGTTGTTAGAGAAAGAAGTTGATGAATTGAAGAAAAAAAAAGTTTGTGTTTTAATTGTATTGGCAATTATTATTGGTTTATTTGCAGTAGTGATAAGGTTTTTGGTGTTAAAAGATAATAATTTAGGAAAAAATGTGAACAAATTACAACTTATGTAATTGTTTTTTGTAATACTACTTTTATACTTATTGGTAGGATGTTAAATTTCAAGGGTAATTTGATTACTACAACCTTCATAAATTGCTTTTTAAATACAAAATAAGATCCATTGGGCATGCCACCAAACTAATTCAAAGATAAACAAGTGCAAACTTAAACTAACAAACAATTGTATTGTCAAACCTTTTTTTTTTTTAACAAAATAGATTCAGGAATCATACAATATTAATATTAATTCAAGTCTTCCCTAAAGAAAGAGAAAAATTCATGAATTAAAAGTATTAATCTCATCTAAGGGGATTGAGGGTCACATGAAATTAAAATTTAAAAAGTAAGATTGTAGTGGGAACGAAATCCACACTATCCAAGTAGTCAGCATTAAGCTCCTCAATGTAGTGAAATTGACCACAATAGCAAGTAGGAACTATGACAGGCATAGCCAAAACAAGCAATATATTACTTCCTAAAATCATCTACTATTGTATCCACAAGACAAAAGCCAAAAACTCAACCAGTAATTCTAAACAATCAGATTCAACAAAATGTAGTGAAATTCTAGCAAAAGTTCAAATTACTGAAACTAACCAAATTCCAGCAAGCCAAATTTAAAGTAACTGAAAGAAAAATAGGAAAATAGATAGGAAAAAAATCCGCAAATTCACCAACATCCATCACCAAATTACTATAAAAAAGGTGTAATCAACTTCACTCCACTCAAACTTAATCAACCTTTAGAATTCTTCCTTTTTCCTCCAGATTTATTGGATCCATCCTTTTCCTTCTTCTTTTGGCCTCCAACTGCAGCTTTTAAATTAGAAATCATCACAAAATTCATGCCACCTCTCACAATCACTAGAGTATTCATGTTTGAAGTTTGAGTAACCTGTGCATTGTAATAGTTAACATGTGAGTAAAAACATAAAAAACAAAGCAAAACAAAACCAAAAAGTATAAAAGCAAAAAGTTTGATACTTACATTTAAAGAAGATATATCGTTTGAATTCCCTTTTATCTTGACAGACAAGTTCTTTCTAACTTGAAAAACCAAAACTTTAGTTTGTTAGTGATAATAAGAAAAATGCATATAGTTAAGAATATATATATATATATATATCAAAATTAAAGCTTCCAGGCAATTTCTGTTTTCTTGAACCACCAATATCGACATTTGTAGTAGAAAGAGCACTACTACAAACATCAACAGGGGTTGAGAGTCTCCAATGGTCATCTTAAGAGGAACTTCAGGTTGTCCTTCATGTGAGGTAGAAGTTGAACCATCTTTTTTCTTACAAGTCCTTGCTTTATGGCCTAACGCTCCACATTTACTGCATTTCAAAGATTTTTGGACTCTTTTAAGCTTAGTTGGATTAGGAGCTGGTGGTTCATTGAGCTCTCTTCTCCTCAACTTCTTGGGTCTACTAGACTTATTTTCATATGATGGTGGTAATGGGGCTGGCATATCACTCTTAGGCCATAATTCAAGACCATTCGTTCCAAAAATAACATGCTCATAAGCTCTCAAGTCTGTGCTGACCTTGTAAAAGTCATGCACATATGCTTCTGGCTCTTCATTCCTACACCAAATAACTGAAATAGCATGCCTACATGGTATGCCTGTCAAATCCCACCTCCTATAACTACAAGACCTTTGATGAACATCAACTGTGTGCTGGTTATACATGCCCATAATCTAATAGTGCCAATCATCTGACTTTATTGGAATGCACTCACTAGCATCATTCATGTTTCTCTCCAACAACTTCTTTATGTTTGGGCAAATAGGACCATCCCAACCTCTTGTTCAATCCCTATTCACTTGCATCCTAGTTATGATCATATTTCTTATGGTCTCCAACATGTTCATAATTGGTTTGTCTCTAGCAAGTAAGATGAAAGAATTAAAACTCTCACACATATTATTCAAAAGAACATCACATTTTGGTTGAGGGCTAAAATGTGACCTAGACCATTGATTTGGAGGTTTCTTCGCTAGCCAATTGTATGCCTTCTCATCAAGCTCTTTCATTTGCTCAATTTTTGCTTTGAATTCTTCAATTCTTGTTGCTCAAGCTGCTGCCTAAAGTGCATTCTTGATTGATTGGCCAGTAAATCCATCCCTTTTCATATTGCTATGTAAGTGTCTCACACAAAACCTATTTTGAAACACAAAAAAGAAAAGAACAAGTTGAAAACATAAAGAATGAATATATAAGTACATAAAGTTTGAAATAACTAAATCAAAGTACCTGTTTTCTACATCAGGTAGCAAGCTCTCAAAAGCTGGTATCAATTCTTTCTGTTTATCACTCATAAAAGTCCAAGCATATTGATTTTCAAAGCCTATGTCATCTTCAAGTAGAGAAAGAAACCACTCCCAAGAATCTTTGTTTTCATTCTCAACCACTGTATAAGCTATTAGAAAATACTATTGTTTGGATCTATTCCTATAGCAGTCAATAACTGGCCATCTTGAGGACCCTTCAAAAAATAGCCATCCACACCTACAACTTTCTTACAAGCCTTAAACCATGCTTTGCAAGCATTGAAATAGATATACAACCTAAAAAATGTGGGTAGGTTACCTACTTTCTCACCATCAGCCAACTTCAACACCACAGTAGAGCCAAGATTTGTCTTAAGTAACTATAAGCAGTAGTCTCTAATTTTACTAAACTGATCTTTCAAATTGCTTTGAATCAGTTTCATTGCTTTCTGTTTTGCCTTGTAAGCTTGTTGTTTAGAGACATTTGCTTTCAATGTGGTGCATAGCTCATTCCTAAACTCATTAACTCCTAGTTTAGGATTGTTTTTAAACTTTTTCATGAAAGTTTCCCAAGCCACCCGACTTAAAGCTGTTATTATTGTAACTCCAAGAACACTTGCTATGCACAGGGTTATAAGCTTTTATTTGCCAAGACTTATCATTTTGCATAGGTGATACATGTACATACCACTCACAGCCTTCTTTCTTGCACTTAGCCCTCAACATTCTTTTATCATTTTTAGGAAAATGAATCTCCATCCCTCTCCTAAGGCAATGTGTTTGAATCACAAACTTAGCCTCACTTTTTGAACTAAAAATAAGACCTAGTTTCAATTCAGGGTTCTTATTTTCAACTTTAGGATTGTACTTTGGATACTTAAGATTCAATTCATCTTCATCATACCCCATCACACTTTCAAAGTCATCACTATCCTCAACGCCATCTTCTTCCCCAACCTCCATCCTAGCATACATGTCATCACTTACTCCCTTGCCCTTTCCCACCCCATCAAACTCAGCATCTAGATCAACATACCTATCATCTTCCTCTATGTCATAATCACTATCAGTAAAATCATCACTCAAAATCAGAAACAGAAACAGAAGCATAAAGAGATGATGTAGGTTGGATTGGAATATCAGTCCAATCCTTTGGCAAAAGGGCTTTATCTAGAAATGAAAAGTCAATCATTTGATCATCATCCTCTAAGTTTGAAAAGTATTAGTTTTGCATTTCATTTCCCTCTTGGATTTAGTCATTCCCGTCCTCAAGATGCTCTAAATAAATTTCCACCACCCTATCCCTAGGTAAATGATTCACTATATCAATAACGTCAACATCTTTACTAAGACATTTACTACCCATGCACAAACTTTGCCCATACTTATGCCAAAATCTAACTTTGTCTTTTTCATATCCTAACTCCTTCACATAGTCCCCAAGTTCAACCATCCCAAACATATCTATATCTACATTATCAAAGAAATCTATGTTACCCCCTTCATAGTATCTTGAAGGATGTTTTCTCTTTAAACCATCATGATATAATTTAACAGTAAATAAAGAAATGCCATCCCCAACCAAATTTGCATAAGAAACAAAAATACAAAAAATACACACTATCAAATTCAACAAGTATATCAACCTCAACCATCAACCAATAAATTCGGGCAATGCAATTACAACAAACAACATTTACATAAAAACAATTCCAACATAAGTAAAATGATTTAAGGAGATGGCTCAAAAGTCAAAGTCTTCCATTAGCTTCCACTTTATTATACCTTTTTTTAAGTTTGAAATATCAAGAAAATCATCATAGTTTCAATTAACAAAGACATTGTACATTTCAAGGGTTCACCATTTTATACAAAATCACCACATTCATATAGAAAATATAGACAACCCTTTCCATTATCCCATGCAACTTCACCTATATATACCTCAGTAATATGTATTGTGGAATATATCACCATTTTCAGCCAAGAGAGAGATTGCAAATAGTAAATTTTTTAACACTAAACAAAATTTTTTTCTCCATTACTCAAAATAGTCTAATTGAGAGCACAAAACTTACCATAATTCGGTGTCCCAAGGTTTGAGTTTTTCCTTCGTGCCATTCACCGTGGAACAATTTGAGCCTTCCCCAACTTGGTTTTCAATACTCCAAAGGTGTAGAATCTTCAACAATAGGTTGAAATACCTCTAAATCGGCAACATTTTCTTCATTTAATCGAAGCAATGGTTGAATTTTGGGTTGGATTAGAAGTTAGGGTTTATGTTGATTTGGGGATTAGGCTATGCTTTTGGTTTTCAAGAACAGAACAGCAGCAACATGTGAGAAAAGATAAACACTTTGCCTTCTTCAAGCAGCAAGATACGGTTGTCAAACAGTGGATTTGACGGAGGACGAGATTTAATGAAAAAATGAAACTTTGAGAACACAATGTGATATAAGTGAAAACATAGGAACCAAAATTGATTTATTGGTATACTTGAGGGACCAAAATTGATATTTTCCCTCAATTGATAGATCCTTGGCAAGTTGCATACTATGTATGCACTTGATTAGGCTGCATTGTACCGCCAAATTTGGAATGTCATATAACAACAAAACTCAAAAATAGGAAAAAACAAATAGGCCCACCGTCCATGGAATAGCTCTTCTTAATTTAAATCTGTAGGTTGCATGTACACAATGCGCATGTAATCGGATAAAAATTTTATCTTTCTTTTTGGTATGTCATATATCATATACCATATCAAAAGTCAAACCTATCGCATTCACAGAAAAATACTTATCCAAACTTGAAGGTGTACACGAGTTGAGTTGAATTGCAAGTCTCACAAATTAAGTTTAAATTTGTTCTATTCGAGCTGAATCGGGCTTTCTATTTCAAATCGATCTCAAACTAAACTCAAGTAATTTTTATTTAAGCTCAAGACTTGCGAATAGGTG
>JACGDI010002090.1:234031-264840 GCA_014898725.1 Jacaranda copaia
ACAGCACAAGAAAAATAGTTCTCCTTTTTCAGATCAAGCACATTCCAAGAAGTATTTTCTGGTGACGATCGCTTGCTGCTGCTGCCACCGGTTGATTTCTTGTCTGTGTTTGAACTATGCTGCTGACTCCTTCCATGAGACTTGGAGCTGCTTCTCCCAGAGGGCAGCTTTGGAGATGGCCTTTTCTCACTGGCATGCTTTATTGCGTCTGTTATTTTGCTTCTTGGTACACTAATGGAATCGGGGGGAAGCTCTGGTTCAAAAAATCTGTATACATCCTCATCCTGAAGTAAAGAAAGCAAGGTTAGAAAAAATAAGAATAAATATTTTAGGTGCTTCCTTTTGTCACACATGGAACTAGAAAAAATAGGAAATTGGGAATATAGGGTAGTTCTTGAAATTACATTCCAATGGTAAGGAAGAAACAGCTTATTTGAAAACCATAATCCACCAGAATATGAAATCTCTAGTGCCATTACACATGCAAATGCACTTTTTGCAGAAATGAAATAAGTTCCAGTTTAAAGCTTTCATGCATCTTCCCTGTTGGGAAACCAAGACTTCCTGTGTATTCTGTTTACAACTGTTGGTTATTTTGCTACCAGAGAGAGGTTAGCTCCTAGAGATCAGAATTTCCCAATGTTTTCATTGAATTCCATATTTGGCAATAACAGTTGGCAATAACAGCCAACTGTTCGCTGCCAAACACTGGCTTAAGGAACTTGTCAAGAAAACAATTGCCAGAGAGCAGTAAAGTAACAAATATGAAGAAAAATTAGAAAGAGAACAGAGAATCTACCTTTCCTAAGAAATGCCCTATGCACAAGACATAATCTATTGGTGAAGGGATGGCTTTACTATGAACTATCTCTCCCAGTATACGGTCAATAGCTGCTCCCTGAAAAAAAAGGAGTACAGGACCAGGAAGAGAAATGCTTATTAGCAAAATCAAAGAAGTAAATCTGATAAGAAGGTAGTCCTCAAGTAATAAAATATAGGACAAGCAATTTAGATACCTTTGTGACACCAACTGCTCGCACCTCAACCGAGCGGCTTCCTTGCACAACGTCAACAGAAGAGTTAGATATAGGGCCAGTCCAGAGATGTTGCAACATGTCTCTAGCTTGCAATCTTCCAAATTCAATATCTGATATAACAAAAGTAGAATTTAGGAAAAATGGTGAGAAAAGCTAAGGTATGTATATCAACATAATCGAACTTCTAACCTGCATACTTGTAGTTCCATACAAGTGAGGTTTCACGTTGCTCAAAATTTGATCTTGGTGTTCTTTCAGTGAAATACTCAAAAACATGCTGAAATGGTTGTCGAAAGCACCAAGTAATTTGGGGTTCGGAAGATAATGTACTCATTATATATATAAATATATAATATTAAACATACCTGCACACTGTCAACCCAATCCATATTTAAGTGCTCTGGCATTGTCGTCATCCATTCTCCTTTTGTAGATCGTAAAAACATCCCATTCTCAGCTGCCAACCACATGTCATATTCTCCAAAGTTCTACAAAAGCAATTATTTTCATAAGGTATCAGAGCAACAAATATGGCAAAGAGCAGACAATAGATGGCGCACTTCATCCAGTACGCTTCTGTCACTTCCACTGAGGACTACGATTGTTGTATTTGGATCACTACAAAGCTTTGTCAGGGGTACTTTCAAATGAGGATGCAATTTAAGTTCCATCTCTTTAATCTGATCTCCTCTTCTTCCAGGAGTATCACTTGATTCAGTTAGTGCACCATTAAAACCCTGTAATAATAAACAAGTAAAAAAAATTGCATTAATCTATTTGGCATCATCAAATCCCTCACCTGCCTCCCCCGTGCATGACCAGCCCATTGTGGTGACCTTGAAGGAGATTGGTAATGGGGGGTTGGTTATTGTTGAATGCTAATCTCAGTACCCTACTGTCATGGTTTCAAGAAAAAGAAATGTCACATGCAAAGCAATGGTTCTCGTTCCCCAGGACAACCAGAGTTTGACATAAGTAGATTTAGAGAGATTGTTTATGCAAGTCTCTTAGATGGACATGAACAACGCTAATGTTTTCTGTGGTTGAAAAATTTTGCTAAGGAATCTGTTTTACAGCTCCAAAAGAGATGAATCTCATTATTTGGAGAAAAAATGATGATGAAGGAAAGCATTTAGCATTTGACAACCTAAACAGACTCAGATAGCAAGAAACTGCATTTCTAGAAGAGACTAAAAATATACTTGCTCATTTCAGCTAATGATAAGTTCTACTAGTCTGTTTATTATGCTGCATCAAGAATTATTATCTGTGACAAATGTGAAGGGATATTGACAGTATTTCAACCATGTCCAGAAAAAACCATCAGTTTCAAGTCCAATCAAATCATGAACAGTAAGAAAACCTACTTCTTAGTTTTCAAAAATATGATATGAATCATAAACATTTTTAATCCCTTAACATATATAAAGCACATAACTAATTCTCTCTCTCCTTTTTTTTCCCTTTAATTTCCACATTTCCAGTTTTATTTCCTTTTCAGTTGAGACATTTTAAAGCTTTCAGTCATTCTATTCTAAATTGGCACTTATTTTCTCTATTTAACATGTAGTAAGTTTTAGCAGGTACTGAGTTTCATTTAGTGAAACAGGTAAACATTTAAAGTTATATCAATTGCAAGTGGATATAAAACAATTCAAAATTTTCGAACTACTTACATGTAATTTTGTTTTGTAAATACTTAATTATGATTTGCTTTAACTTGGAAGTTAACAAAGGCAGTACTCACTTTCAATCCTTGGGCAGTATCTTCGAGAATAAGGTTTTCTGAGAAGTAAATATAAGAAACTAGAGAGATAGAGAGTTTGTTTGAATAGGTGAAGCTTAACCAGTGAGAAATCAGATAGTCAGTGAAGTCATTTGAGTTTCTTTGGTAAATTAACTTACCTGGCTGTGCAACACATAGATTTCAAGGTTAATCATTAGAACTGTACTGCTATACAAGCTGTTTATAGGAAATATATTGCAAAATGTTAGATATTGTCCAGGAGAGGCAATCTTCCAGATGATACTTCTCACCTTAAATTTTTTTACAATAATGTTAGAATTAAAAATATGTATATATAAAAACAAAAGTGCAAGAAGAAGAAGAGAGAGAGACACTTGAATTAAATAGTGATTCTAGATACTCTTATTACCAGCTTTAAATAACAGAAACTACATAGCATTAGCTGATTAGCGTATAGTTGTAATAGGACATAATGGAAGTCCCTGAGCGCAATTTATTAATATCTTCCTATGCTTTTGAAATTTAAAACTCAGTAAGTGAAAAGGAGCATACCAGTATAAGTAATCGGTTATTAGCCTGCAAGTAACGACTGATTGCGTCGCCGAAAACAAGTGTTGGTGGAACTTTTTTTATTCTCTGCTGAGCTTCAATAACAGTATCATTCAGTTCACTGCAAGCATCAATCTGGACATGCTTAGGCTTCAGGTAAACCATAGATATCAGGTTTCCAATTTTAGCATGTAAGAGCTAAACTCTTAGTTCTAAGAACAAATGAAGTAAAGGAAGATTAGGCTATCATTATTGTCTTCGAAACTAGAACACGAAGACAAAAAATCTAAAGTAATCTAGGCCAGCTGATTAACTATTGTGACATTATATATCATAGTCCCAGAGGGAAGCAACCAGTAATGATGTAATTTTGGCACACAACTTTCAAGTTCAATTAGCCATAAGATAGATGGTGCCAAAATCAAAAGGTCTCCATAGTGTTCCTTGTAGTGCAAATGTCATATAAATTGCTAATAGCATAACATTTCCTGTACAAATGAAATGTATCTACCTCCTGGAAGATATACAAAAAGTTTACCAGGTTTACTACTATGTTGCTTTTGTGATTTTTAAACATTTTGGAAAGGAGAAGGTTTCTGTTTTATGATCATTAATCATCCATAAACTATGTATCTTAGATTATATTATTTTGATCTGAAGTTCCTGCAGAGGATGTGGGTGAAACTTCAGGACCTCTATAAAATTCCTTGAGTTCCTTTTATGCGTATCATTCCACCAATTATCAGGCATATTCAAAGCCACCTTACTATTTTCACACCTTACGAAGAATTCAGCCCACTGCTGAGCGGTATGAGTTGTCACATGCTCAAAGTTATGCCAGTGACGTTTCTCTCTTTCTTCAGCAGGCATTTTCAAAGCTTGCCCTATTGCAGCAGCAACTTCTGTGATGTTCCAAGGATTTACAAGAATTGCTCCAGCACCAAGAGATTGTGCTGCTCCAGCAAACTACAAGTACCGACAGAAAGACTAATTATAGTGGGCAAACCATAGCTAATCAGGCAACAAAAATGGAAAAGCAATTGAAAAATCCATACAATCACAAGTTAAGAGATAATCAATGAACAACATAGCTGGTCTCCCCAGCAAAAGATTAGTAGAAACTTTTAACAAAAATAAAACCATAAACTCACCAGCTCATGGATAACACACATCCCAAGAGGTTGAGATATATTTCAAGTGATCTATGTAATTTCAAAAAGAACAAATGAAAAGAAGTTTTGCGTGCAGGTGCTGAGCTTGTACACATCATGACAGATTTTCACTTATTTCGTTCTTCAAACAACAGAACCTTTTGTAGCATTAAAAAGAAAGTTGGATTGAGTATCAAATAAAATTTGCAGAGGAAGATAATTACCTCACTAAGGATGAGAACCCCTTTCTTGGAATCTTGACATGCCACAAACTCATAGCTGACAAGATTCATTCCGTCCCGCAAGGAAGTGACAAGTGCTACATCTGATGAATCAAGTCAAGTGGTAAAAATATCACCAGATTGCTTCAGTTAAGTTTTAAAGTGGAACACTTGGCAAATATTATACTGCATTTTCCAGTATTTGCTGATCCACAAATAACCACATGATGATAAAGAGCTTGGATTATGATATTGCAAGAACTTTGAGGGCATTGAACTTGGTCAATTTCTGGGAGCTTCAAGTTTGGTAGAGAGGAACTAATGCTCCAAATTTAATAAAATAGAAATTTCTGTTTTGCTAGTTTCCCACCTTCAAAGTGGCCACAAGTATTACCCACATATCGTATCTCGATCTTGAAATACAAAGTGAAAAAACTACGTAAGTTAAGATGTTGGAGGGACAGAGAAAGTCTGCTGCATTATCAGAAACGAATAAGCAATGCCAATAATCCTTTGTCCACAGATCTATGTTTCCGTGCAGCATCACCTCTGTTTAAGAATACTTGACAGGAAACTGAAAAGGATAGAAATGTTTGGAAGAAAAAAATAGAAGAGTTGGATTCGCTAGGCTCAAACTTAAAAACAAAGTCAATGTGATGAAAATTCTGCATTATTTTCTAGGGAAAAAGAAATTCCAGAGGGGCTTACTTCATGTTGACTTTTAATGAGCCATTAGAGTATCCATGGTAACATTCTACTTGAAAAAGTGGTTGCCCCATTTTTCAGAGTAAAAATAGAAGCAATAACTCTCGCATATATAGTCCAAAAGGTTATGAATAATCAACACAGAAAAATGAGCATTTTTCCCTATTTTTCTATGGTGCATTTATTTTCACCAGAAAAGATTAACTGAATTGTCATCAGTGTTGCTATAATTTCTTCTAAGTTCATTATAATGGATGGTGAGTTCCCAGATTTCATGTTCCATACATACTTAAGAATACAGAGCTAATCTGATCAAACTTTAGAACATAAATCATGGAATGACATATAATTTAAAATAATTACTGTTGCATAGTTCAAACTGTTTTACATTTTGCATTGTCATGGGTACCAGTTAAAATGCAAAAAAGAAAAAGAAAAAAGGATCTTATTAAGAAGGATAATTAAGTGATGCATAGTTTAGCTTCTTCACTGCCTCAACTGGAAAATCTAACCCATGCTGAGTGTTGCCACACCAACCAAATCACAAAGCAAGTGTAAATACAATTGCCATGCAATCAGTCACTCGTCTTGAAATGTGAACAATTCACATGGCAACTGTAGAGTTACGCAGCATGTGATTGGCTGTGGGTACGGCATTGCAAGACTTTTCCCACTGTGATTGGCTTGGGGGCAACCAGGTGTTGACAAAACTTTCCCGGGCGCCACCCTTCAAAAATGAGGTTTTAATGTAGTTTGAAATCAAGGTAGCTCCTCCAGTTAATGTTCAATAAACTTGTAATGTTGGAGGATTAGTGATCACAATTACATGCATAAAAAGCAAAGTAGGAACTTGGATTTAAACAAGAGCTATTATTACCAGTGACAGCATAAAGTGCACACAAGGCATGGAAGTCAAGAGAACGATCCTGCAGAAAAAATTAAAATTTGCTTCAAGTATCTTAAACTCTATATGCAAACTTTAGTATCCTGAATGCATTTACAGCATCAAGTATGCATCTGCCATGGATATGAATGGCATGCCGTAAGGAAAATCAAAGGAAACTTGAAAATGCTATCATTTTGTGCAGTTAACTTATATGAACACTGTATGCGATGATTTTCAAGAGTTCTAATTTCTCATGTATTTAAGTTCGAAAATAAATACATTAGAAATAACTTGCAATTATTTGGAAATTTAAAAGCATAAACCCTCAACTGTTCAAGAATAGAGTTATTTAGAACAGAATATCAACAAACACAAGGCCAGAAAGAAGGTTAAATTCTAAAAGACAAATTTTGCTGATTTTAGTCATGATAAATATAAAACGCTGAGAGTAATGATCAGAAGAAAAAGTGATCAGGTACTGAAGAATAATTCTAATGCTATCCAATAGGATGAGAAAAACTGAGGGAGGATGAGAAACTTGTCTTGATCTTGCCAAAATTTTTCAGTTTGACTTAGCGCATTTCAGGTTGGTATAAGGACGATGGTTCGAGGTGGTATGTATCTAGTACACCCCCAGGGCACTTCCCTTCATCTACTGTAAGAGGTCTTTTCTCAATTCAACTATCAGATTGAGTGATGTAGCAACCCAAAACAAAACATACGGACTTTAGAGAGGGTCCATGAGAAATTGTCTGTTGCCGAGATCCAGTAACAGTGAGGTTGAACCACAGGAGTATAATGTTGATGACAAGAAAGGATTAAACATCTCCGTGCATGCAGACGCATATTTAAGAAGCACAAACAATGTATGCAATGTCTGCTGAGTAAAATTCTAACCAGATGATGAATTGGAACTGCAGTCAAAGTTCCAAATCTGCCATTGATCCGGCCAACAATTTCATGAACCTGGCTTGTGAGTTTTTGATCTATCGAGATCAAAAAAAGAAACAAAATGAAATGCCATTGTGGAAGGAGAAAAGCACGTAAAGATCAGCAGGTAAGAGAGAACAAGAAAAATATAGAGAAGCCACCATAAGACCATACATTCCGGAACGTCTGTTCTTGTTGGTACAGCAATTTGCAGCAAAACCACCTTATCACGCCAGTCTGAGTTTTCTTCTAGAAACTTCTCAAAAGCTAGTAACTTTTGGGGAATTCCTTTGATCATATCAAGGCGATCCACACCAAGCATTACCTGTAAGAAATTGTAGTTCAAATTCAATGAAAAGAACAAAGTGTTAAAAACTTGTGAGGAAGGGCAAACAACTACTACATGGGGTTGGCAAAGGTTGAGTCCTATCAAACTCAGCCCAACATTGAGTGATTAAAACTTTACCATAATGGTTAGCTGAAACTTTACTTTTATCCTAAAAATTCTATAGTTTAGCAATTGAAAAGGCTGAAACCTAAACAAATTAAATCATCTACTGTATAGTTGTCAAATTTTGGGCATGGGGAAGAGACATGCTATCAAATTCAATGAACGGAACAAAGTTTAAAAACTTGTGAGAAGGCCAAACAAACTATTACATGGAGATGGCAAGGATGGAATTCTATCAAACTCAGCCATCAGTTTAGCAATTGAAAGGGATGAAATCTAATCAGATTAAATCATCTACTAAATAGTTGTCAAATTTTGGGCATGAAGAAGAGACACACTCCTGAATGCCTTGCACAAAGAGCTTGAAGAAGAGGAGATGAAGAACAAACCTTTCTTCCAGAAAATCGTTCTTTTAATTCGTTAATGTGTGTCAGGACTTCAGGAACTTCAAGAGCACGGATGAACCTTTCTGAATCAATTCCTATTGGGAACTGCATTCAACAGATAAAGGGAAACAAATGTGAGGCCTCTGATTTATGAGCCAATTTCTAGAGTATTGTATGCAGCACAACTAGAAGGAGTAAGTCGATCATCAAGGACAGGGCAGTATGCCCATTAAATTCCATGTGAACGTACCGCAGCCACACGAGTTAGCCTCCCTTGATCCTCTACTCCTTCAGGTGTACCTTCGAGTCCGAGAATACGAGTACAAGCACTAACAAAATGTCTTGCATAATCATAGGTGTGGAAACTGCAAATAAATCCAAATAATGATGAGTTTGCAAGTTCATACGAGGTCAAGAAAACAAATTGCTCAAATATCAGACTTTGTTAAAATAAAGCATATTGCCGTAGGCAGTCTTCCTGCCATAAGAATTGGAAGCCATAGTTTACTAAGAAAGTTGAACATAGGACACATGAAACGAGATTAATAGAGAAGCCTAGTCAGAAGATTGCTCTGATAACAACTATAGGTAAATGTAGAGAAGGACACCCAAAGATCAAGGTAAACAAAAGACATGATTTAAGTTTGGTGTATGCGTGTTTTTAACGGACGTCTTTTGGGATTTGTTTATCTAGATATGCATTTTTACAATTTTCCGGATTACTAAACTTGCAGATCATACAATGTAGTCATGAAGAAAGGCAAAATTAGAAGAACAATCATATGTAAATTGAATTTCTAGTTTACTATTAAGAGAAACTTAAGAAATATTCAGGCGAATTTATTATTGGGTATATTATAATTCTGAGACTTTGAATAGAGCCTGTTCCTTAATATTTAATTACTTACTAGAATTCATTAGTTTGATATCTCTGGAGTAATACCTAGTACACATAAAAGTAGTGTGGAAGTGCACCTGCCTGGCTGTTGACTGCACAAGTATGGCTGCTTAACAGGCAAAGCTAGTAGATAAGCTGAGTGCTGTTGGTTTGAATTCTTAACTTTCTAGGCACAATATGGTATAACATGTGGCAAATAAATGTCAAAGAATGTGAAGGAAAAAATAATGAGAAGGAAGAAAAGAAGAATGCTTTCTTTTCTTTACCTATTAGAAATGCTATGTTGTTACTGAATTTCTCATATCCATCATAAGCAACATAAAATGCTAGATACTTTGATAAATTACTGGAGTGACAAGCATATTACCCAACCAAATCAGCAGCTAGAACTGCACGTAGTAGTTCTGATCGAGATGGCAGTGTTCGGTGGATTTCAGAGGATGGAAAGGGAGTATGTAGAAACCACCCAACTTTCATCTTGTAGTTATATTCCTTTAGACATTTTGGCAGAAACATAAGGTGGTAGTCATGACACCAAACAACATCACCATCTTCATAGTGTTTGTTAACGACATCAGCGAACATTTTATTTGCCTTCTTGTACGCAGCAAACTGTGACTGAAAACTCCTGGTGGTTGCAAGGCGGTCTTCTTGTGGAAGTCCAAGATAGTGGAACAGAGGCCATAAAATGTTGTTGCAATATCCATTGTAATACTGATGAACAATCTCTTCATCTAGGAAAACAGGGATACACCTCTGCAGTGTGCCAAAAAGGAACATAAAGAGCAATATCCAGGAAATACTAGTGGAAAATCAAAATGTTGTACTTCCAGAATCAGAAATGAAAAAATATGCACTTTGTTTGAAAAATGATGTGACAATATGACCAAATTCTCAAAACTGTTTCACCTTCTCAGCTAGAGCTTTAGTAAGGGCCTTTTGCCCAACCTCATCTGGCACATTTACACCTGCCCAACCAATCCATCGTGCCTCAAACTCCTTTACACCTGCATCAAGTGGCACTTACGAGCATTGGAGCAAATGTGCAAAAAAATGAGACACATAGATAAACATGAGGAAACCTCATAGCTAAACTCCTAAAGTGAATTGCAACGAACAAACAACAGAAAAAGTATGGTACACACTAAATGCTCACCCAGAAGAGCGCTTACTAGACCCCCTGCACTTATCTCAAGTGACCAGGAATCTTCACCTCTTCTCACTGCAGAAACAGGAAGTCTATTAGCAACCACTAGAAGTCTCTGTCTGACAGGCCTCTCATCAGGCCTTTCCCACCCATCATTAAGAGCTAGCTCAGTTCCTTCCAAGTTCTGTTCTACATGGGGAGATCCTGAGAAATCATGCTCAGAAATCTCAAGCCCTCTGTTGCCATCAGCACCGTCAGTTAGGAAAGGGAGTCTGCTGCTTCTTCTCAACTCTCTTTCTCTCAGGAGCCTCCCTAGTCGAGTATTGGGAAATTGTGAATTGTCGTTATACTTGTTCACAGGCATATAGGCAGTCTAGAATAAGACCCCCAAAATGGGTTTTAATAGACTTCAAGTATGCCACAAAGCAATCACCCTGCATTTTGATTAGCACAAATTGAGAACTAATCACGCCAGCAATTCTCTCAAGAATGTAAGGATAAGTAATCACAAAATTGTTTCATAGAAATGGTAAATTTGCAATTTTTCTCAGTATAGGTTTTGATTTTCTCAAATGAAAGGCGATGTTAAAAGTGCATTTTGCAATTTACCCAAACAGAGTTAAAACTTGAAAGGGCAAGAAGAAAGAGATAACAAACAAATGGGATCCACATAATTGTGCGAGGGGCAAAATGGGTCTACCATCACGGCTCCAACATTAATAGCCGAGAATATAACTACCCACGTTTACAAATTAATGTAGTATCTGAAATTCATCCCAACATAACACCCAACTTTGATTCTAGCGGATAAACAAATACATATGCCGTATGAATGTGTTTCCGACGCAGAAAAACAGACATGCATATGCATATACATTCAGAAAACACATAAAGCGCAGAGAAAGAAGAAAAAATCAAGCTTATTTATTGAAATTTTGCAATTGATTAAAACTCAAACACATTACATGCAGGAAAATCAAAGAGCTCTCACTCAGCACGAAGCGAACATAAAAAGAGCTACAGCAGAGACGCACAGCTCCACGAAGTAGGAACTGACGTCAACTTTAAATGCATTAAAAATTGCAAAGCGACACAGCATAGAAAGCCGAACCGCCATATCAAATGGCTGCTCAAGAAAGCACCAACAATTCGAAAAACAATACAGTAACGGGGGCAAAAGGGAAATGCAACGCCAAAACTAGTGATAGGCCTTACAGGGTCGATATTAAGAATTGGATTATCAAGCCGAAACGTATGACAAGCTCTCAAAGCCGCGGAGTGAATATCAAGAATTTATTTACTAAAGGGGCGAGACAAAATAATGAAGAGAGATTCTCCGGGTGGCAGAGAAACAGCATAGCCAGAGACAGAGAAAAAGGAGGCGAATCCTCGTGTAAGCTTTAGGAGATATGTAGAGCCTCACAGCCATGCAGATGAAACCAAAGATTTTTAGCTACCGGAAAATATAAATAACGTAATAGAACTTTCTTGCCACTTAAAAACCTCAAAAACTGGGAGGCTAGTGCTTACAACAGGAAGTGAGAAAAACATAGACACTGTATTCGTGTGCGTCTGCTTGATAATTCACACATCAATATCAGTATCCTAGTATCCTCCATGGAATTAGCAGGATTTAGGTTCGCTTAGTCCAAGTCTGATAGTCATGGTCGTATGATTTGCTTAATTAATTGTATTAATCAATGGCTCTCTGTCGGGGAATGTACCTTTGATAGGTGGGTCCGAATACTGGATTCTGGTATCGGGTCCTTTGGAGTATTTAAGGGCAACGAAGAATTGATTTTAATGTGAATTGGTCCCGGAAATATACTTCAATGTTATTCGCCTCATCTCTTTTCCAGAAATTAATGAAAATACAGTAGATTGTCTGGAAGATACTGTAGAAGAGCCGAACTTGAAAGCGAGAAATGGAGTGATGTAAATTAGGCCATAAAGGAAATCTCAATTATAAAGGTTCATTGGATTCACGTGAATGGTGAAAAAGATATGGCTCCATTACGTTTTATGCTTTCTCGGCTGCTTCACTTTTCTCTTCTGATGGGATGTTTTAGCCTCCATCTCAGTTCTCAGATATCAAAACAAAATAGGAAAACCTTATGCTGTAGTCAATCTAATTGATCCGATATGGTTTTCATGTCTATATTATTAATGGGGTCTACTAGATCTGATGTGCTTGTGCTGTTTTATATGTCTATTTTGTTTACACAATTAATTCAAGCCGCATGTAATTTTTTTCATCTATAGATATTAAAAAAATACTGGAAGTTCGACACACAAAAGTGTGTGTGATATGTACATAAATAAACGCAATATCACTTTTGCCTCTTTTTGTTTCTTCTTAAAAAAGAATATGTGGAGACAATATCAACACAATTCAATCAATCAAATAAGATAGAGTTTTACAAAAATAAAATATATAAAAAGAATTTGTATTGAGTCAAAATATCCTCTCAACTCAAACAATTATATAAAGTAAAGGTTTACAGTGGGTTATAATGTTCTTTAAAACTCTAAGCCGCAATAAGTGAAATTTAAAAATATTCCTACTCTATTATTTTATAATTGTATTTTTTGTTCAATGGACGATCCCTCACGTAATGCATATTAAAATAGGGTGAAATAAGGTGAATCGTATTCCATGCATATGCACAAATTTAAGTGAAGGTGAAGAAGATGATTGAATATTAAATTTTAATATAAAAATAATTAAATCGATCGAAAAGAAAAAGATAAGGTTACAGATAAAGAATTTGTAAGCATACTACATAAACTTACTGGCAACACGAGAACACATTATAAGTAAGAGTTTCATGAATACAAGATTGAACATATGATGTAAATATACTTTCACATATCAAAGAAGAATATGCCTAAATATTACGACCCGAAGAAAAAGAAAAGGCATGTTATCATAAAAAATTAATCAATAAAAATGCTTATTCAATTCATAGAAAGAAAGATTTCGCACTGATTTTAGAAGTTCCATACCCATAGGACTTCAACAAACAAAAATATATTCGATAAAAATATGAAAAGGAACAGAATCTATATAGAGTGACTTGGTTCATGATAATATGATGATCTTGAGTAATATATTTATTACCTTGCTATCCAATAAATACCCAATAAAACTTAAGTGACTCATAACCCACTTTACTCATATTTTAAATATCATTTGGTTCAAACAATTACACTGTTCATAATACCGGGATTTTAAATACTAATAGAAAAAGCAATTGTAGATTAACACCCATTTCAGTGGAACTCAAACTCAAAACTTAAAAATGGACCAAGTTTTACATTTTTCCATAGCACTCAGACAACATATTTACAAACAAGTTTCAATATAGGTTTATTAATTTCAAGTTACATTTCAAAAGCATAATGACTCGGCGGTCTTCAAGTGCATCACATCAGACATGCTATCACAGTCTAGCTAGTGATATTCACACGTGATATGTGTGAGAAGTGGAGACACCAATTATAACTACATTCTTAGTTATTTAACAATTTGACTTTTTATTAGTTGTTCCAAACCAACAGTAATTTTTTTCATCTCAATCATGCGTGTCTCACAGTGTTTTGTTTATATATAAACCTCCTAGAAGATTAGTCAACTATGAAAATTTGTGAGCTATTATTGGTCAGATTCATACACTAGTTTCGTGGTCCCAAGTGAATATAGACACGTGAAGAAATCCGCATCTGTCAGACCAGGTTGCAAAAGGGTTTCGGAATGCAGCAGGTACAGTGTTCAGAGGGGAATGTGATTGCCCGATTCGAAATGGAATGGATATCATCCTCCATAGATAAATGAGTAACTCTCACGCTTCCATGCATGGAGTAAATTAACAGCAACTCCTATGTCGTAACAAAGAAATAATGTACTGAATGTGGGAATTTCACAAATATTTTAAGCAAAATAAATGCCTTACGTTGTGTTTGCTTGTGGGAAATCTTCCCCTTCCCCCAAGCAAGCTTTTGAAGTAGATTTTTCTCATGAGATATAATTGAATGTGGACTTGCGAAATATATCTCACAAGTTATATTTAAGAAAAAAAATTTAATTTTTTCTCTCTCTAAAAAAAATTACTTTCCCTCTTAGTCCTTCTTTGATAAGTACGAATTATCTTCTTAAAGAATTTCTTGTAATTCTCTCAGAAAATGGATTATTCTTCTCAAGCAAATTTTTTAAATTTCTCTCTTAATTTTTTATCTACCTATGTACATAAGGTTTAATTTTACATAATTAATTCATAATGTATAATTATATTTACCCATAATATTTTAATATTTATTAAAAATTATTTGCATAATATATAATTATATTTATACATAATATTTTTATATTTAAATATTATTATTTTATTAATATAGTTATTGTGATGTAATTTTAAATAAATTTTTTTCCATAGTATGTAATTATATCTATACATAATATTTTAATTTAGACAGAATTATTTTTTAATAAATAATTATATTTACATATAATATTTTTATATTTAAATATAATTATATTTACATGTTATTTTTTATTATTTAAATAAAATTATTTTTGTAATATAATTATTTCATGTATATTTTAATAACTAAATAAAATTATAATTGTATTCACATGTAATATTTTTATAACTTAATATAATTATTCGCATATATATTTTAATATTTCATAAAATTATTTTGTCATATATAATTATATTTACACATAATATTTATAATTAATCACATGTATGTTTTAATATTTACATAAAATTATTTTCTTAATACATAATTATATTTACACATAATATTTTATTATTTAAGCAAAATTATTTTCGTAATATATAATTATATTTACACATTATATTGCATTATTTAAATAAAATTATTTAATAATATGTATTTGATGAGGTTGAAAGTCGTATTTAGTGAATTGGATTGTATTTAAACTAAGCCGACCAGGGAGGTCAAATGGTCAAACTGCAATATTCTTCGAGAGCTAAGATCTACAACAAACAACAAACGTTAAACTAGCCGAGGTACTCCTGATGAAGGCACTCTGACACTCAAGTTAATTCTAGTCGAAATAATATAATCGAACAGAAAAGTAGGAGCGTATAGTGTATTTAGTATTACATGGAGTATGGCTAGCAGTAACGTATTTATAACCTTCTCTTGGTATGCAATATGTCTAAAATGCCCCCACCAAGTGTAGAGGGCTATTGTCATTGCCTAGGAATTATTGGTCATTTTCAATTTCGATACTATTTCAGGTGGTATCATCTCCTATTTTTCAAAGTGAACAGTACTCTAGGTAGGCGTTTCTCTGCCAAAGTTAGTGGCAAAATCTATACTAGGTGGCATGCGTCATTAATACGAAGGTATGCTGCTTGTCAGAACATTATATACGGCAAGGATATGAGTTAGTGCCAGAGTAAGCACTCTACTCGACAATGGTCGAACAAATAGAGTGTTCAACCAAAGAGATGGTTGAATGGACCAAGTGGCTTGAAGCCTTCCATTAAGTGCGATCAAAAACAATCCACTCGACTAGACGACTGTGGTCAAGTGGTCCGACCCTGCTAGGTCCAGAAGCAACATTGCATTATGCATATTAAGTAGGCTTAAGAGCCTTTTCTGAGGTTGATAGCTTGTTAGGCTATCCCATATCATGAGTCCCCCTCACTCGCAATCCTAATCGAGCTTGTCGATGAGCAAGAGCAAGGAGTAGATAACTAAACGATGGTTATGGCGGTTACGATGGTTTTATGGCGATTATGCATATTCAACCAAGGTTTTGAGTTCTTGATTGGGATTTTTGAATTCTCGACCAAGGTTTTTGACAATTTTGCACATTTAATGCGCCATTTACATCGCAGAATACGAAGCGCCAAGGGGCTATGCAATTATTACTACCGCTTGGATTCCCGCATCCAAATGCCTATAAATAGGGGGTGGAGACATCCATTTACACTTTTGCTGAAATCCGCTCCGTTTGAATTCTTGCTTTCCAAGTCTTCTAAATCCTTTTTGCACTTAGACTTTTCAAGCTACCCGCTGTAAGTTCTTCTGTCAGCTTGTTCTTTTCTTCTATTTTTCTCGAGGAAGATGTCTAGTACCTCAGATAGTAAGAACACTAGATTTGAGGGTGTACCATTTCAGGGGGAAACTAGGGTTGGAAATGCATCTGAAAGCACACACAATAGTAGTTCTAATAGTTTATTGAGTGATAGCTCAACCTCGAGCAGCTTGAGCACAAATAGGGCTGCCTTTGGGGATGAGGTTGGCCCCAGTGAAGCCCCTACATCGCAGGGTCGATTATTTACACCCGACCATTATAGTGAAATAGTCTCCAAAATATCCTTGACTGACCTAGTACGAATTAGGAAGATATACCACATCCTGAATGATTATGAGCATTTTGTGCTTGGGGCTTGAGGTAGGATGCACAACCTCCTAGGGGATGCATAATGGTGTTTGAGGAGGGATTGAGGTGTGGCCTTAGATTTCCCTTTGCCCAAGCTATAGTCGACCTCTTGGTGGGCCTTGAGGTCTGCATAACCCAACTCCTTCTCAACTGTTTCACCACCATTTAAACCTTTGTTATGCTGATGCACATGTTCAACCAGTCAGCCTCCTTTGCCAACTTTTTAAACTTGTTTCATTTATTAATGTCCTAAAAGTTGAGTAGTACAAAAGAGTTTGGCTTATATTATCTGACGGCGTGCCCCGCGTCGAAAGTTCCTAGTAACCCATTTTTCCTTGTATGGCCAAGTGTGGAAAAAATACTTTTTTATATTCAAAGGCCGAGAGATTTTAATATTCCGAGGAGATGGTGGAGAGAGCATATGAAAATGTCGGGGAACCAAACACCTAATTGGCCCAATACTTTTATTTGAGACCTAGTTATATTTAGGCATATAGAGGCCTCAATATTGATCGAAGAGAGGTGTTTGGTGTTAGTTGGTCTATCACCAACCGAGCTCGACCTGCCCATGGGCGATCGGCTAGGTAGTAATCTTCGTTAATTATGTTAACTGTAAAATTATTTCTTTTTTACTTAATTTTAATTAATTTATTTTATCTTTTATCGACAGATCCAGAAGAGGTCATGGCCTGAAGTTAAGCAGAAGCTCAAGCTAGAGCACTAAGGAATGAAGAGCGCCATCGAGCAATTGCTCAATGAAAGGCCCTTACAATAGAGCCGATTGCTTCGACCCGATTGACCACCACTCCCATTGTGCCCAAAATCAAACAGGCGCCCGAGCCCCAACCCATTCAACCAGAAGAGCATATACAAAACAGCCCCACGGGTTAGGGTAAAAGGCAAATGACCGAGCAAGGAGGCTTGACGCCCAAGAGGACTATGGGTGATAAGGGGAAACAAAAGATGATAACAAGCTATGACTTGTTCAGCAAGCATGGCAATGGGGTGCTATTCCAACTTCTTTGGTTACCATTGCCCTATTTTGGGCCTAACTCCACCATGGAGGTGACTGATTCGATCTCCATCCTTCAAGTGGGGATGACGAGCGGTGACACCCTTAAATGAATAATTACTAGGATGTTCTCCGTGAATCAGCACAAACTCATGAACCTAAGCTAAGTCGAGGCTCTCAGGGCTCTAGCCTACCATTGTAATCTGGTAAGTATGAGGTCAACTATTTCTCATTGAATTCCTTTTTGAAAAAATTATACTGTTCACTGACACACTATATTTCAAGTAAGCCAACTGGGATACAACCTCTACCGTCGGTCGGAATTGGCCTTGGCTAATCAAGAGAAGCTGCAAAGGAAAGGGGATGTAGAGACCCTCAAGGTTTAGCTCAAGTTCTCCTAGCTCCAAGTCAACCAACTGATAAAAGAGGTGCCGACCCCAAGGAACAGCTGAACTCTAAAGATCAGCAACTTGTGCAGGTGGTTGAGGATAGGAGTCGAATAAACTCCATACTAAAAAAGGCTCAATTGGACCAGTAGGTGAGCTACTCCTCAGGTCGAGCAATTGGTCACAAAGATGCGCTCGAAGAGGCTTGGGAGGCCTTCACTCAATAGCTCCTTACACTACAATGGGAGGCGGTAGAATAATTCATATTGAGCTCGATCTTCCAGGATGCAAGCGTAATTATGTCAATCGATAGCGCATTCCATAAGGCAGTTAAGCAGTTTGAGGCTACACTTTTCAACCTAAAGATAAAACCAAAATAAGCCATGCTCTTAATTATAAACTGCAGTCTTTCCCTAAATTCGAGGATGGTGGACAAATAATGCCCCCGTTAAGCCAATGATTGAAGCCCAACAAAAATAGGCTCAGGTCGAGGCCAAACTAGATGAATTGGCAAACGAATTTACCTTCACCAAGGACCTTGCCATCCAACTGAAGGATGAACAAGCCGACGTTACGCAATACGTGCTGCACTCAATAAACTTTATGAGTGATATCATAGGCCTTCTCAACCACCTCAAGCTGTTCAGTCATTCGTGTCTGTGCTATTGGAGCCCGATTCAAACTGACTAAAGGATGACCAGGTCGGGTCCAGCCAAACTTGATATTGGAGCTTGCTGCTGTTGTTTCCCTTTTTTTTTTGTAATAGAATTGTAATGACGTTTTCAATGAATGAAAGATCTTTTTCCACATATGTGTTATCAAATGAAATAAGTTTCATACTTATAGTCAACTGCAACTTTATTATCACTATAGTATTGGAGAACATTTGACAACCTAGTCAGTTATCAAGATAATTATCACAAAAGTTTAATCAATATTGTCGTTGATTTTGCTTAATATTGAGAGACGCATGGTTTTGCCAAAACGCATTTAACAGTCTATTTTTCACTACTGTGTAGTCAATTTTCATAGTTTTATGGTTGATTTTGGGTCCACTGCGTGGTGGATTTAGAGCTTTAGTTTGACAGCATGAAGTTGCTTTTGCGTCAATTGTTGGGTCGACTTAAAATTTGATTGGGTAACGTGAAGTTGTTTCTTTATCGACTATGAGGTCGACTTAAAACTTGAGTGGTAGCATGAAGTTGCTTATTCATCGACTACAGGGTCGACTAAGAACTTGGTGACAGCATGAAGCTGCTTATTCGTCGACTGGGGGGTCGACTAAGATCTTAAGTGGCAGCATGGGCTGCTTATTCATCGACTACAGGGTCAACTAAGAACTTGGTAACAACATAAAGTTGCTTATTCATATTCTATAGGGTTGACTAAGATTTTGAGTAGTAGCGTGGGCTGCTTATTCATCACTACGAGGTTGACTAGGATCTTGAGTAACAGCGTGGGCTACTTATTCATCGACTATGGGGTCAACTAGGATCTCAAGTGGCAATGTGGGGTTATTTATTCATCGACTACGGGTCGATTAAGAACTTGGTGGCAGCATGAAGCTGCTTATTCATCAACTACAGATCGACTAAGATCTTGAGTGGCAGTGTGGGCTGCTTATTCATCGACCACAGGGTCAACTTAGAACTTGAGTAGTAGTGAGGGGCTACTTATTCGTTGACTAAGGGGTCAACTTAGGATAGTGCATGGTAGATACAATTATCATAATGCCTACAAATGGTAACGATATTGCTAGAACTATATTTATATCGAAGAATATAAGGATGATTACAATACAGTTTTAGATGTAGAATTTCCTCAAGTTGATAGCATTCCACGGGCGAGGGAGCTCATCCCCATCCATATTAGCAAGTTTGTAAGTGTTATACTTTGACACTTTTACAATAGTATAAGATCCCTCCTATTTTGGGTCGAGTTTACCAACATTCTTAGAGACTTCCACCTTCTTAAGAACGAGGTCTCCGACCTTAAAACAGTACAGCTTAACCCCTGTGTTATAATTCTTGACCATCCTTGACCTGTAGCACTGTATAGTGTTATAAGCTTATTGCCTGCGCTCATCGATAATCTCAAGGTTGAGCTTTCTCTCTGATGTGTTTCTGAGCGAGTGGAAGTGAATAACTCAAACCGTGTGTTGAATGAGTTCTGAGGGGATGACTACCTCGAACCCATAGACCAGACTATAAAGTTTGTGACCTATGGTTGTTTGGAGAGTTGTCTTGTACACTCAAAGCACTCCTGGAGGTCGTCTGCCCAGCTCGAGCTAGTATCCTATATCCTGGCTTTCAAATGGTCGAGAATCATTCTATTTGTTATCTCTGTCTGGCCGTTCGATTGAGAATTACCCACTGAAGTAAAGTGTTAGGTGATTCGCAAAGCTTCACGCCAACCTTTGGTACTCCTGCTCTGAAATTGAATCCCATTATCTGAAATAAGGATCTTAAGTATGCCAAAACAACAGATGATGTTTTTCCATATGAAACTCTTAATGGTTGTGTCTATTATCTTTAGAACAGCCTTGGCCTTAACCCACTTGGTAAAATATTCAACCACCACAATTATGAATTTTTGTTGGCCTATTGACTTCGATAGCAAGCCCAAAATATTAATCCCCTATTGGTCGAATGGCCAAGTAATTTGGACATTGACCATGGGCACGGCAGGTTTGAATGGACTTGACATGATGTACATTTTTGAGCAAAATCCACAGAGTCATTTAATAATATTGGCTAAAAGTATCTATACCTTATTACTTTGTGCACAAGGGATCTTTCCCCAAAATGATTACCACATATGCCTACGTAGATATCCTATAATACATCGAGAGCCTGGTCAGGATCCAGGCACCTCAGTAGGGGTTTAGAGAACGACCTCTCATACAATTGGCCATGCTCGTCGAGTGTAAACTTGGCAACTTTTCCTTGAAGTCGTTGAGCCTCATTTTTATCCTCGGGGATTGTGTCATTGCTCAAGTAGAGTTTGATTGGATCCTACCATGAGGGGACTATATCCTGGATGCTTCCTGCCGAGTTTTCCTTGACTGGGCCGATCGATGGTCTATCAGCAACCAAAAATGTTATTGTCCTGTCTCTCGTTCCTCTAGTCGAGCTTGCAAATTTTGACAAAGCATCCGCCCACTCATTCTCAGATCGAGGTACCTGACTAAGGGTGAACCTTTTGAATGACTGGTGCAACTTTCTAACCTTCGCTAGGTAGCAGCTCATCGTTGAATCCTTAGCTTCAATATTTCCCTCAACCTGCTCTGCCATTAGCTGTAAGTATGCCATCCTCATTCCAACAAGGAGGGCCTCGTATTCTGCCTCATTATTAGTGACTACATAGTCAAATTTTATTACAAAGTCATACTTTTTCACTGTTGGGGAACAAAGAGCTACTCCTAATCCCCCTCTAGATATGGTCAACGATCCATCGACATGTAAACTCCAAATGAGAGGGGCTTTACAACTTTTCTCTGATAGGTCCACTCGCTCGACGATGAAGTCCGCCAAGACTACACTTTGATAGTTGTTCTCAATTGTAAGGTAATGTTAAATTCTCCCAATTTGATGGCCCATTTAGTTAACCTTCCAGAGGTGTCTGGCTTCGACAAAACTTGCTTCAACGGCTAGTTGTTAGCACTACCATGGTATGAGACTAAAAGTATAGACGCAGCTTTCAAGCAGTGGTGACTAGTGTCAAGATAAATTTCTCGATCTTCAAATAATTGTGCTCTAGTCTTTGGAGTGATTTACTATAGTAGTAGACTAGTCGATGGCTTTCATCTCTGATCAAAACCAAAATTGAGCTTATCGATGCTTCGGAGATAGCCAAGTATATTTGAAGTACCTCTCCCAATTTGGATTTTGCAAGCATAGAGAGCAAAGATAAGTATTGCTTCAACTCGACTAGCACCTGATCACATTGTTCATTCCACTAAAAACCTAACTTCTTGGTGTTTCTAAGAATTTTGAAGAAAGGTAAGCTTTTGTCTGCCAATCTTGCAATGAATCTGCCTAAGGCAATAATCCTTCTGACCAGCCTCTGTATGTCCCTAACTGTTCAAGGAGGAGCGATGTTGAGAGCAGCCTAAATCTTCTGTAGATTAGTCTCAATATCTCGCTGACTGACCATGTAATCTAGAAATTTATCTCCTCGAACCTCGAACATACACTTGTTCGGATTCAACTTCAAACTAAATACTCTCAAAATTGCAAAAGTATGATTGAGGTCAAGCAAATGGTCCTGGGCCTTTTTTGTCTTTACAATCATGTCGTCAATATACACCTTTATCAACTTGCCAATTTCATCTTTAAACATAAAATTGACCAGCCTTTGATAAGTTGCTCCAGTATTTTTCAATTCAAAAGGCATTACCAAAAAGCAATAAACTCCATTGACAACAACAAAAGAAGTTTTATCCTCATCCTTAGAGGCTATGAATATTTGATGATAGCCTTAAAATGCATCCATCATGCTTAACAACTCACAACCAGCAGTGGAATCCACTAATAAATCTATTCAAGGTATGGAGTAAGGATCTTTAGGGCATGCTTTATTCAAATCTGTAAAAGTGTTACACATAAGCCATTGTCCCTCATTTTTTGGGACGAGTACAACATCACAAAATCAAAATGGATATGGAATTTCTACAATGTAACCTGCATTTAGGAGTTTCTTGACTTCCTTCTCAATGATCTGGGTCCTCTCGGCATTAAATGTCCTCATCTTATGTTTGATCGGCTTGTATGAGGGATTGACATTGAGACGATGCACAATCACACTTAGGTCGATTCCCTGAAGGTCAGATGCTTTTCATGCAAAGACGTCAATGTTTCTTCTCAGAAAATCGACCATAAAGCACTCTAGGTGGGGCCAATATATATCCCGATGGGGGTTGTTTTGTTGGGGTTTCCTTATTCCAACTCGATAGTGTTAAATTCCCCGATAGGCTTCACCTAGATATCCTCCAGCTTCCTTTTCTTATTGGCTTAGGTCTTCTTAGGTTCCGTTATAGATGCATCCTCTAAGGTCTTCAATTGTGGTCGAGTCTTCTACTCGCTTGACTCTGTCGAAATATTGTAACACCTCTAAGCCTCCTTGATGTTACACAACAGTTTTCCTGTGCCAGTTAGGGTCAAAAATTTGATCTTTATGTTGTAGGTCGACACAATGGTGAAGAAATCATTTAAGGCAGGTTAACCAATTATAACATTATAGGCAAATGAAACATCAACCACCAGATAGTTAACCATCAAAGTCCTTCGGGGCGCCTCCCCAAATGATGCCGATAGGTTGATAAATCCTTCTGGAATGATTTTTGACCCCTCTAAATCCGACCAGAGAGGTACGCACAGGTTCAAAATTTAACCATCCCATGTTCATTCTTTTGAGGATAGAGAGGAAGATGATATTAGTTGAACTGTCATTATTGACTGATACCTTTCTCACTTCAAAATTGGCAATCTCAATAGAGACTACCATAGGATAATAAGCTTTGCAATCAATATTCTTTCCCTCGAGATGGGCTAAGTCACTATCAGTGAAGAAAATAGGCTCCACGCTCATTGATAGATGGAATGCTGCTTCGATAGGCGAGACTTTGGTCGACTCCAGCCTCATTTGAGTTTGTCTTCGAGCTAATTTTGAGTCCCCCCTAGTAGGACCTCTTGCAATCATATCAATCACTCCTCGAATGGGTGGGTGATCTTTATGGATGGGTTTCTTTCCCTTGTCATATCTCCTTCGACTAACCGACCTTTCTATACAAGGAGTCTAATCAGTTTACCCCCATCAACCTGTGCATCTATGGCTACATACTTTTTGAGATAGTCCTGTCTAATGAGCCTCTTGATCTCGTCCTGGATATTGAAGCATTCGTCAATATCATGTTCTTTTTGTTTATAGAAGTGGCAATACTTCTTCGATTTCTGCATCGCCTCAATCTGCATCAGTCTCCTCAATTTTTTGAGAAGATTGTCATGCTAGATGGCATACAAGACCTCTCTTCTCGGGATATTCAGTGGGGTATAGTCACGAAAATATTTTATTGGAGATCAACCTCTCTCTCTGTGTTTCTGGTCGTCTCTTTCCTTTTTCGTTTTATCAACCTCAGAAGTTCTGAACGTAAGCTTGTTCATTTTCTATTAGGTCATATACATCTTCACCAGATCAAGCAGCTCCTCCATCGACCTCGGGCATTCACGCACCAATGCATTGATGCATTCCTTATGTCTGAGTCCCAAGAATAGCACATCGATTAGGAACTCGATCTTGAGGTTATCTATTTTGAAGACCTCTGTGTTGAACCTCATGAAAAAGTCACGAAAGGACACTCCCTCATTCTATTTGATAGTATGGAGATGAGTGTGGGGGAGTTTCATCTTTCTCCAACTAGCAAATTAGTACAAAAATTTATCACAAAGCTGATCATAGGAGTATATCAACGAGGGCTCCAGCTTTACAAACCAATCAAGTGCAATGCCTTAAAAAGTTGTCACTAGCATTTTGGCATGGATATACTCATTGTGCCCATACAGCTACATTATGCTCAAACTGCATCAAATGCTCATTGAGGTCCGTTCAGCCGTCATATCTTAACAGTTCGATCAGGACTTTAGCATCAATAGCAATGCACTCGTCGATAATCTCCTGGATTAAGGGGAGTCTCTCTCTCAATGAGGCCTCTAAGGGCCCTCTAGGTTGGGTACCCTATCCGTGTTTCTCCTCAAAATCTCGTCAAAGAGTCAATTCAATTGTTAAACTTGGTGGGAAACTTCTTCCCACTCCTCCCGATCAACTTAGGTGACGTTTGGATCAAAATAAAACCTTAAGTGCTTGGACCTATCCGCTGTCGGGCTCAAAAAGACCAAGCCACGAATTCTATAGATTTTTCTATTTTCTCATGGTGATTGCGTTTAGAACATTCGATCCTATCGCGCTGTGGGGCTCAATTAGGTCGAACGTGTTGATCAACGGAGTTAGGAATTTTCTCCCTTAGCTCCAGTCGCCTCCTCTCTCCCTAGGGGCGTCTAGGGCTGGTATCACGTCTAACTGGTGGCCGCCTGGATTCCTGGCGACCATGGCTATCTCAAGGGGTACCTTTCTTTCGGTGGAGGTGATTACAGAGTGGTACTGCCAATTGGGGATGGCACGATAGTGTGCTTGTTTAGTGCGGCGAAAAGTTGAACAGAAATTTGAGCAGAGATCTGCTCAATTATCAATTACATGAGCTGTGGCATGATTAATGTTATAACTTGCTCTTGGGGGGCACTGGGGCTTGGAGTATGTGAACTTTGTCGAGGCAGAGAGAAAGGTGGAGATGTGGACATCTGATTATCCTCCCTCTCAGATGCGACTCTTCTTGTGTTCACCATTTTTTAGTTGTAATCTTAAGACTTCCCACAGATAGTGCTAAAATAATGAGGTTGAAAGTTGTATTTAATGAATTAGGTTATATTTGGACTAATCCGACCAAGGAGATCGAATGGTTCAATTATAATATTCTTTGAGGTTAAGATCTGCAACGAACAGCAAATGTTAAACTAGTCAAGATGCACCTGACGAAAGTACTCCGATACTTAAGTTAGTTCTGATCGAAATAATGTAATCAAACAGAAGAGTAAGAACGTATATTGTATTTGGCATTATCTGGAGTGTGGCTGGTAATGAGGTATTTATAGCTTTCTCCTAATATGTAATATGTCTAAGATGCCCCTACCAAGTGTAGAGGGCTCTTGTCCTTGCCAGGGGTTATTGGTCATTTTCAATCTCAGTACTATTTTAGGTGGTATCATCTCCTGTTTTTCAAGATAAACAGTACTTTAGGTAGGCGATTCCTTGCCAAAGATGGTGACAGAGTCTGTACCAAGTGGCATGCACTATTAATGCAGAGACATGCTACTGGTTAGAACATTAAATACAATAAGGATATGAGTCAACGCTAGAGTAAACACTCTACTCGACAATGGTTGAACAAATAGAGCGATCAACCAGAGAGATGGTTGAACAGACCAAGTGGCTTGAAGCCTTATGTTGAGTGAGGTCAAGAACAATTCGCTCAACCAGACGACTGTGGTCAAGTGATCCGGCTCTGTTGGGTCTATAATCGGCATTGGACTGTGCATAGTAAGTGGGTCTGGGGGCTCTCTCTGAGGTCAATAGCTTGTTGGGTTGAGCCTGTTGGGTTATCTCATATCAGTATTTATATTTACACGTTACATTTTAATATTTCATAAAATTATTTTCATTATATAATTATTTACATGTATATTTTTATACTTAAATAAAATTATTTTTTGCATATATAAGTATAGACACATCTGTTGCAATATATACTTAAAATTTTTAAAATTTTAATTAATTAAATCATTACATAAATCAACTATTATATTTTAGCATATATATTGTAGGATATTCTAAAGGATATTTTATTTATTTTATTTTATTCTAATAAAAGTTTATATATAAAAATTATTACATACACAATATTTTAACTCATACCTCACAACTAATCACCATTTCACAAGTTTTTCTTAAAAAAAACTTCACAACTAAACATCACCTCACAACTTTCTCACAAAAATTTCACAACCATAACTTTCATCTGTCACATCAATTATAATTATTATATTTCTATCTCACAAACAACCACTCTCTCATAATTTTTTTTTCTAATTTATAAATATAAAATTCTCACAATTCTCTCTCAAAAATAAAAAATAGGAAATAAAATAACAAGCTATTACAACCTTAATGCTTTAGACTCGTATGTTTTGAGTTGGGTTAGTATCCAAAATCAAAAGGATCTTATCCACGGTATCAAGCCGACTTGGACACTCTAAATCAAGCCAACTCAACAATACATTGTCTTCAAATGATTATTTTTCACACACTTAATGCATATATGCATTTACTAAGTGCATTTATTGGTTTTCTAATATTTTTTACGACACTACTTGAGCATCGAGAATTTTTATCAAGCGACTCTAAGGATCCTAATTGTTTATGTACTTACAAGATGCAATTAATGTTAGATCAATCCAAACATTTGCTCGATGGAACTTAATCTCTTTTTTAATATAACCTTAATCACAAGATTTTCAATATTTAAGTCAGACACATTTCTATGTCACAACAATTTCAAAGCACCTCAAGTTGTGATGATTATGTGCGTCACTTGAAGGCACTCACGGAGAATTGTAACAGTTACGCCTGGAAACTGGACTGGAAACTATTGCGTGATTAAATTCTAGTAATTTATAGTGCCCATCTGGTTTCTTTTTCAAAACTTATTTTCACATTTTTTTTACTATTTAAAAAATATAACATATTATTTAAATATATTTTCATTCAATATTATTTTTAATTTTATTTTTATTTTTAAAATATATTCTCCAATAACATATATATATATATATATCTTCTCCCAATAATTTATAAATTTTCTCTCTTTATTTCATTATTTCTATCTCTCTCCACCTACAACTTACTAAACCCAACAAAATCATTACTTTTTTAACAATTTATCCAAATACAAACTTATCTTCATTTCATTTCCACTAACTGTTTTTCAATATCTTGATAATGATGGAAATGAAAACAAAATCAAATGGGCTCATAGACATATACATTTTCTTTTATAAATATTTATAGACATAGACATGATGTAATAATTGTAGTAATATTATCACCTAAAAAATATTATTATTTTTTTGTGAGGGGGGTGGGCGCGGGGGTGAATAGCGGAAAATAATACTAAATACCCTACCTACATTTGTTGTATGATGCATGACAAGAATTACGGAAAGCGTATCAAAAAAGATCTCATCAAGGGTGGTTGGAAGGACCAGCAACCAGGCCAAATGAAAAGTTATAGGGGACAGAAAAGACCCGCATTTACCCTGGTTCTTTAATTTCCCTGTCAAACAAAGGCAAGTGGAGAAACGTATGGCTTTTGCACCACGTTCCAGCAACATGGATATGATGCCAAGTAAAAGACAGAGACTAGGGTGTCTATTTCACAGAGAATCATGGAATTAGTAAGTCTACAACAAAGCTAGGTGCCAAGAAGTAGTCGGGGTCCAGAGTCGCCTGTCGAGAATGATTGTCACTTCAAGATTAGATCTTAGTCTGGAGGTGAAAATATCTGGCTCGTTCTGGGGTATAGTTGAGGTAAGATGCTTTTTATGAAAACCAAAGTCATAAAAGAACCTAAAAAATTTGAACTTCACTAAACCTGGCTTTATACACTATACTTGTAAGATGGGATACGAAGTTGTTATATACAGCTTATAGCCACAATCTATTATTCAGATAATCCTGCGTATTTCTGCACATTTCTCTATGATACTTGTGACAACTTATAAAATAAGAGATGACAGGGAAACTGCCTCGAATCATAATCTTATACTGCATTATAAGTTGCTCCTGGAACATAAAACAAAAATGGGTACTAAAAATGAAGGACATTAAAATTACAATTCGAGGGGAAGGGACTTGATCTGTATCTGATTTTTTTATGGGAACTAGCATATTATTTGATATTATTACAGCTAATAATTACCTTCACAACTCAAACTCCAGGACTGACACCAACAGAAAAACAAACAGAAAAAGAAAAGAAAAACTACATAAAACTTTCTAACTGAAACGACACAAAAATTTGCTAAGTGTGAATAAACACACTCAAACAGGGAAAGGTTTTGTTAATGTCTGTCATTTACCCCACTGAGATTACCCTATACTTTATCATTAGAAAAGTTTGGCTAAAAGCTCTATATCCTAATATTTACTTTCTAATCCAAATTTGAAAATGTAACCATTCACATCCCTGGAACATACGCGCTGTCTTCTCAAATGCCAGAAGCACGGGATACAATGTAAAGCATTATATACAGCAAGAGCATCACATTGTCAGACTCATATAATGAGGTATAAACTCACATCAAAACTACCTCTGCCTAAAGCTTCTCTGAACCTTTCATGATAAACTGTGTCCCCTCAACTTTATTCTATATTCATCAACATAATTCTTTTATCAAAACCAGTCTGATTGTTTCCACTTTCACAACCTAATTAGTAGTAACACCACTGGTAATGTTGCTATCGCCTTTGATATCCTAATCCGTATTTTCACCCTTCTGGGATCAAACTTTGCCTACTATTCCATCACAGTTATTGAGAATATCAAAGTTCTGCACCAGTGCTTCCTCCTCAACTAAATCCAAAAGTTTTCAAACATAATAATTCAGATTGAAATGGTATAATCTTCTTTGGTACTTCATGAGTTATTCTTGTTCGCCGGTTAAGATAAACATACCATTTTTTGTTTGCAATATTGATTCAGCTATTGATTTGAGTTCACTGAGTTTGGCACAAGGCTCAAATTCGTACATCAAATTCTCCAACGACTCAACATCAGTTTCACCATGTGCCTCAAGAACTCCATAGTGGGCTGATGGAAGCAATTTCATTACTATAGGATCCCATGAAACAATTGGACATGACACTTAAAGACATGGAGGCGCATCAAATACTTAATGTCTAGTTCACAACCAAAAGAGACTACTCTAATTCAAACAAGTAAGTTAGCAGATTTTGATTGCACCTCAAAGACCCTGGGCATGCTATATATAGATTACAGAATCTGTATTCGCCGCCTCTTTCTGAAGGAAAATGTGCTGGCGTATCCTTCTATCCACACTCAAATAGTTTCCGGTTCTAAACTTTCACTCCTTCCAAATTCCAAATGTGTCCAAAACCCTCTGCCAGTATATGAAGACTGCATCGATGCAAAGACTGAAGTATATATAGATGCATGTATGCATATATTTTTGGTTTGGCGCCATTGACTTGAACGCACGACCACTAATTGCCATTGCAGAATTTTGGCATCTACCACTGCCTGAACTCAACCTAGCTTATACGATATCTTCATTAAAAATAATATTTAATCAACGACCATGCTGTTTCGTTATTTACAGAAAATTGAAGAACCTATATATATCTCCTAGCGTTAAATTTTATTATCTGACATTCTTTTAGAAACAAAAACATCAACTACATCTCACTATCTCAGGGCAAAAAAAAAATCTATCAAACCGAAAAGTAAGGGACGAGAAAACAGCGGCACTCGTAGGCAATTTCAAACTGTAAATTCACAGTACAATCATTAATCTGGATGCCAAAAATTCCACAGTTCTAAGGCAGAACATTCACGCCGAACCAACAAGCAGTATTCAACATTACGGAATATTAAGCTCATCAAATTAATCACAAACCGATGTTCCGTTTACCGAGATGTTAAATACTTATATCTGCGGAAAGAAAAAAAATGAAAATAAAAAACTTAAAAACAGCAAAACTAACCTTGAAATGAAACGCATATAATGTTGACGTCAGGCTCCATTAAAAAGCATTCCGGATTCCTTGCCGTCCGTTGCAGTGCCTTTTGGCAATGGGGAGAAGACGAATGAGTTCTGGAGAAGAAAGTGAAGAGGGAGGGAATCCAAAAGGCAGAGCTTAGCTTTATTATGAGGTTATACAGAGACAGAGCTTTATGTAAGTAGTTAAGTATAAACTATGGTGCTGGTGCGGTGCGTATTGCGTTATGCGTATCAATATGCGTCATGCGTGTTTGTGTGTGTATGTGCGCTATAAAGGGGTGTGTGTGTTTGTCGTATCTATAGGTCTCCAGAGAGCGAGAGAGAATTGGTTGGAGCGAAATTGTTGGAAGACTGTGTGGCGAAATTGGATTTTTGCCTTTGCTTACGTATGTATATATGTGTGTGTGTGTGTGTGTGTGCCGGGGCGGGGTGATGGCGGGAGCCACTAGCCAGCTCGTACTGTGCTGCCCGT
>JACGDI010002090.1:264940-289986 GCA_014898725.1 Jacaranda copaia
TATAGAAGTTGTCACTATTAAAAATTAGTAATAAGATAATTATTTAATATTATTAATATTATTTCTTTATATGAAGAAGGATAATCAGGTTGGCATGTTAGATTTTGCAAGCTTTTAAAATAGCCTAAGTCTAACCTATTTAGTTAAAAATGCTAATTTTAAGTCTTGACTTTATATTTTTATCAAAAAAATTAGGCCTAAATAGATTATAAATAGGTTAAGTCATAGGCTGTGACAATTAATTTGACCCATTTCCATCCCTAAGTGCGACTAACATGATTAGGTGTACATTTACAAAATAATTTAACAAAATATAGTATTACATCATCTTCACAAAAATATTCCTATGTCATTACCTTTATGGACGAATTTTTTTGTTATTGCCAAACCTATTAATTCTGTAAATTTATTATGGGTTACATACATACATATATATATATATATATATATATTTATATGTGTCTTTGTATATCTAGCTATGATTTTATATCAAACATTTATATTAGACAGCTGTATTCGAATCATGCTATCTTTTAAAACTTTTTAAAAATTTATATATTCCATATTCATATCATGTCATTATATTTGAAATAAATGTAAAATACATGAAATTTTACAGGACTATTGGGCATATAATTATTTAGGTTTTGCCAACACTATATTTATTTTATGTATTTTCTTCTGGATATGACCCTTCCTCCAATAATTTTAAATATATTTTTTAATTAAATATTATCATATATCCCATTATTTATTATATACCCATTTTGTATCATCACTAAAGTTATATAAATTGAAACAAACATAAATCTTAATTACATGACAACAATACCCTTAAATAAAGACAGTCGTCTTTCTTCAAATTTATACAAAGTAATATTATATATACTTATTAAAATTCAAAATTTTTATTTATTTTAAAATAATAATTTTATGAATGAGTCAGAGTGAGTAAGGACTGAAGTAAAACCTGGAATTACTGGGGTTGTCCTTGCTGGTACAGAAAATGCCTGGGTGTACAAAAAATTGTACCAGCCACAAGCTTTATTATTCACGTTTCATGCGTGCGCGTGCTCCATTAAAGTCGATTCTTGAACTTTTATGCTACCCCACAACAATCCCTCTTGATGAGGAGGTTTTTTGGGGTTTTTTTTTTTTCGATAAGATACATACGCAATTTAAAAATTCATTCGAATTCGAACTCTTAATCTTTTATATTATATATGAGACTTGTGCCCCAAATCCACATGTCACTTGGCATCTCTCTTGATGAGAAGTTGAGAATGGGTGGCATGGAAAGGTAAAAAGTAATTGGAAATTAACCTAAATTTTAAATAAATATATTGTGATAGTACCTTATGTGGAATATATGAGTGGGAATCTTGAAATGCCAGTTGTTATTATGGTACATGATTTTAGTCATAATCAGGTCAATATGACTCATGTAAAAAAAATATGAATCATGAGATAATTTTAAATTAACCTAAAATTATGAAGAAAAGTATAAGGTTGTTGGTGTGTGGATTCGAGCGAATATCTATTAAAAAGATGATGAGGGTTTTTTTCCAAGTAGAAGGTGAAATGAGTAAGTAGATTAGATACTTTGTTTTACTAATTGATTACTATGCAAGCATTATGAGGATAACAATTGAGCCTCTCATGCTGTGTATATGAGTTGGAAAATCTTTGGATGTCAGTCGGTAGAGATCGTGCATGTTTGATTTGAATCATAATTAAGTTGGACATGACTCGTGTAAAAAGATATAAATTTTTTCATGTTTGAGTATTAAATTTAAATAATGAGGTAATTGAAAATTAACCTAAATTTTGAAAAAACGTATTAGGTAATTGGAACTGTATTCAAGTGAATATTTATCAACGATCAAGTTAAACTTAAAAGATGATGAGAACTAATTTTTAAATAGAAAATGATACAAACAAATGGACATTCTTTCTTACTCGACCACTGTGTAAGCATTATAAAAAGGATAACACGTGAGCCTATCACATGATATGTACGAGTTGAAAACTATAATTTGTCAGTCGATACTGATGGTGTATGATTTAAATTATAATCACACTCTTGTGAAAAGGCATAGCTCTTATAATATCTGGACATTAAATTTAAATAATAACAAAATTGAAAATTAACCTTAAATTTGAAGAAATTAATCATGATAGTTGGGGTGGATTGGAGCAAATATCCTGTGTCAATCAAATTAAAAAAAAAAAGGGGAAGATAATAAAGATTTTTCTTAAATAAAAAATGGAAAGAACAAGCAATTTTTTTTACTTGGTTATTATGTAAGCATTATACTGAAGATAACACGTGAGCCTATCACATGATATATATACAACTTGAAATTTTGAGATGACAATCGGTATTAATAACACGAAGTATGCCATAATCAATTCGATGTGACTTTATGTAAAAAGATATGAATTTTGTCATGTTTGAACATTAAATTAATTAATAAGCTAATTGAAAACTAATTTAAAATTTGACAAAATGTATTAGGTAATTGGCCATAGAATCGAACAGATATTCTCCAGCAAAAAAATTAGTAAAAATTGAAAAGATGATAATAACAATTTTTAAATAAAAAATAAAAAATTATTCTAACTCAACTAGCATTAAATTTAATTTAAAATTAATTCAAGCTTAACTCATTTAACAAAGCAAATCAAATTCAAACTCTACAAAAAATTCAATTCAAATTCTTAAATAAAATTTTATTTAATTCAACTCGATTCGATTAAATTTATTTATATCACTATACACAACAACATGCTAAAAAGTAGCGCACATGATTCCATCAATGATTATCTCTTAATAAACACACTTCTCAATTAATAAACATATATATACATACACACACCACCACTTACCCTGATATCATTGTTTAGTAACATGCACACACTTTGGAGGGGACAACATGAATGGCCACGAATGAGTCAACAAATTAAAGATTTTTTTTTTTCTTTAAGGAGGTAAATAATCTTTTATATTTTTCTTTTTTCCTTTTTTTTGGTGGGATTTCTCTTGTTTTCTATTTCATGGTGATTGGCCATTCATATTATGTCATCATGTCTCTTTTCACATGAGATACCATTTTATATTGCTGTCTGAATGCTTTTCCCCCCCTCAAGAAAAGGTGGATATATGCCTTTGCCAAAAGCATGTCCTCTCTCACTTTTGTCTGCACCAACTTGTGAAGATTTTAGATTCCTATCTATGAATATTTAACAACATTTCGACACATAAATGATAACTATCAGGAAGAATCAAAACACCTATTTATAACCTTTAATTTAAACCTTTATTTGTCACTATAAGATTCTTATAAAGATTTATCTTTAAATTATAATTTAAAATGAGTTTATATGGTATCGATACCCTATTATATTGTCCAGTGTACAATATATAATATCATTCAACTTGTCATTCAATAACTCATTCATCGTGATTGAAGTGCATACAAGTATTTTATATGGAGTCAATTCATATATTATCTCATCTTTTGACTTAACAAATAAGATTGAATGGAATTTATGCTTTTCTCTGTGCACAATATTTTATTTCAGCTCAAGTTTTACATTTTGAATATATTAATTATTAAGAGTGTTGGGTTATGTTTTGCCAAAACATAATCAAAATATATTTTTATTTTCCTTTCAAAACATTAAAATAGGTTTTCCCCAAAATACCTTCTCCTATTTTTCATTATCCCAAAAACTTCTCCATTTTCCTACATATATACATATATTATATATATATATATATATATATATTATTTTTACAATTAAAAAGAGTACACAATTCAATTTTTACCCCAAAAAAGCAAAAATCCAACAAAAAAATATTGATTTGATTGCTACATTAAAAAATATCTCTTTTTAAAACATAATCAAACATATTAAGATTTTTCAACATAAATTTCTAACTATTCCTCAAAATATAAACAAACATTTATCACATTTTCCAACATTATTTTCACATTCTGCAACTTTACTTTTAAAATTTATTCTCTCAAAATACATAATACAAAACATAATCAAACATTACCTAAAGTTTTATTGTCTTTTTGTTACATCATATTTTACATCTCCAAAAATTATAGTTAAGATTCAATGCACCGAACCTACCAATCACATAATATGTATAATTGTACTTGCAGTGTGATTTGCCAGTCTTCTTATAATTTAAAGTAGGTATTTCAATTGCTAAAGCAGGTTTTATCCCGACACCAAAAAAAAATAAAAAATCAAGTATTAGTAATCCTTTTCAAACGTCGATTATGAGATAGTTAAAAAAATAAAGAAAATTAATTTCCCCCCCAATCAGTTATACTATGTTGGAATTTTATATTTTTATTAAGAAAAATGATTTTTATTATTTTAAGTAATGTAATTATGTAATTCTTTTTTTAGGCATTTTATATATTTGGATATTAAATTTTAATAAGAAGAATAACAAGCAAAAAAAAAAAAATCTACTTTAATAATTCAACGTTGTGTTCTATTTTTCTACATTTATTTTTTTCTTTATCCTTCAAGTTAAAATTTAAGTTCCAGACATATAATTTGCGTGAGATGAAAATTTCATACACAATTTTAAATGATAGAAAGAAATCAAGAATCCTCTTTTAGACTTCAACTAATTTCTAATTTTAGTTTTTGTGACTATTATAAATTCTATTAACTTATTTTACAATTGACTCGAACCTAATTAATCAAATTTGAACTAGGAGTGTACATGATATTAGATGATTCGTTAATTATTTGAACTCGTCAGTCAAACGAGTCAAGTTGAACTCAATAATATTAGGTTCTAAAAGCTCGCGGCCTAAACAAAATTTTCTATATTTTTTATATATAGTTATATATAATAAGATTTATAAAGATAACTAAATAATAATAATAACAATAATATTTTATTTGTTATTTTTAGGTAAATAACAATTTTTTTTGAAAAATTTATAATTATAGATTTTATTTTGAGTTTTAATGAGTTTAAACTAATCCAAATCTATACCAACTCGAATTCATCCGAATTTATACTAATTAAGCTCTTTTGCTTCTCTATGACAGGAGTATAAAGCTCGCTTGAGCCTTCATTTAGTTAATGAGCCTAGCTTGAGCTTGTTAGATTGGAGCTCAGCTTAGCTTATTTACACTCCTAATTTGAACTAAATTTTTCTTGTTTTCAAAGTTGCGCATGTCTAACGTTCCTAGCGAGAAAGGGGCAAAATTTTAGGGCCCATTTGGTTTTATTTTCATTTTCATCATTTTAAAAATATTGGATAGTTAATGAAAATGAGTTGAAAATAAGTTTTTATTTAGATAAATTGTTAGAAAAGTAATAATTATGTTGGTTTTAGTAACTTATAGGTGAAAATGAGATAGAAATAATGAAATAGAAAAGGATAATATATAGGATATTAGGAGAATATATATATGTTATTAGAAAATATATTTTGAAAATGAAAATGAAAATAATGTTAGATGAAAATGAGTGAAAAATAATATGTTTTATTTTTGAAATAATAAAAAATGTAAAAATAGATTTTGAAAATAAAACCAAATGGGCCCTTCGAAAAAAGCCCAACTTTTTGGATAACTAAAAACATATTACAGTAAATCCAAACATGAAAGTATGAGCTTTCAAAAGAAAAACTCAAAGAATTGTGGAGCCCATTAGTTGAATTTCCTTCTACATGACGAAGAAAACGAGTGAAAGGCAAATGTCCTATAAAGTGAGTACAATATATGTCCGTACCATAATGACCCCTAAGGTGACATAATTATTGTCGTTTGAACAAAAGAGATAATTTCTCGATCTTTTTCTTTCATGCATGCAGAAATTTGGTCGACAAAAAACTTGTCTTGCATTAGAAAATATTTTATGTGCCCATCTTGATGTGGACATGCGCTGCTACTTAGGAAATTTCTTTACAATTATGTTCCTTAGTTACCCCTTCGCCTTTTATTAGTTATTACCACATAGAATAGTAAAGTCTACATGCAATGCAACGAGAGGATAACTTTACTTTGAGTGGGAAACTTTTGTGAACTCAAATTTTAATTACCAAAAAAAATTTGATTTTTGGGAGGAGCTTGGTAAGTTTTTAGTGACCCCTTTATTCATATTTTTAGGTACTAGCGACCCTTGTGCATAAATAATTTTTAAATGTAATGTAACTTTTTAGTTAATTTTTTATTCACGGCAATAAAAATTATTTGATATTTTACTTAATGATAATTTATTTATCATCATGATGCAATTTAAAGGTTTTGTAAAATTTTATAGCCAAGACACTACTTAATCAAAAGAAGCATCATGTAACAAAATGGCACATTCTTTTCAGTTTGTATTAAATAAGAACATATATATTTTTTTCCTTGTCTTTAACTGCAATTTTGACTTCTAATAATAACAAAAATATAGGCATCCAAGTAGTTTGATGCTTAACATTAGAATTTTTTTATAAATTATTCAAACTAGGGGTTTTTTATTTTGAAAATAAATAAATAAAGCAAAACATCATTGCTTTTTTATTTTGACAATGACAATTAACTCTAATATGCCACATGTTTTTCCCACAATCTAAATTTTTAAATATGAAAATAAATGTTGAATTATAAAAATAAAAAAAACATACCTCGAATCATTTCATGGATGAGCTTGAGATATGAAGAGAAGCCAGAACCAGCAGTAATTCCCACTCCCACTCATTGTGTAGTACTGAATATCTGCTGGTAAAATGTGACTAAACATAAAGGAATCACATGCTTAAGAGATAAAATAGACAGAAGAGAACATCATTTTATACATCAGGAATCTAGAAATCCATGGTTGATTAATACAGAATAAGGATACAATAAATTGGTCACCTAGTTAAAATCAAGATTTACACGAAATCTAGTAAATTCCCTTATTATATAAAAGCAATAATCCTTAGGATCAGCAAACTATTGAGCAGTCGATGTAAGTGTTCATCTGAGAGATCTACCGCAGCAAGGAGAAAAAGAAACTTAGATTGAGAAAACTGGAGGAGTGTCACAATCTTCTTCTCATTCTATCGAGCTTCACATGAAATCAAAATAATAGTTGGATTAGTAAATATTTGGAACTTCATTTGCAACTACATAAAGAAATTAAGTGTTATGAATTCATACCCTATGTCATAAGTATGTCAACTTTGTTGCTGGTCAGACTGGTAGCTGGACACATAGAAAAGGATGATTTACAACAGAGCAAAGTGAAAAGAAGATAGGATTGTGTGAGAAATGTGAAGATTGTTCGTACCTTCTGGCTCCATTCTTAGCCAGTCTTGCCCACACATCAAAGCTTCTCTAGTGTCTGGACTTAGAGAACTATGATGACGTTCAAGCACCCTGCCATTGTTGCTGAATGCTTCCTCAAGTCCCAGAGTAGAGACGGGAATTCCAAGAACATCACGGGCCATCGTGGATAAGATAGGATACCTTGGGGCGTGAACTTTCCACCAATTCAATATGCTGAAGTCGTAATTGCGTGGAAAGACAGGTTCCTCCAAATACTTGTCCAGATCTGATGCCGTGCTCTTACTTTGTGAAGTTTCATATAAGTACTTGTCAAAGCCCTTGAGTTTATCCCTATTACCATTGCTAGTGCAGGGAAAGTTGTTTCCAGATTGACCTGATTCTTGGTTGAGTGTAGTTGAGCACTCGGAATATTCGTTAAAAAGTTCCCAAAGACCATCAGACACTTCTTTGATGCGATTTGGAGCATCGCTACCATAAATCTGCGGGTAGTAGTACTCAACCAACTTTATTTTGAAACGAGGATCGAGAATTGCTGCTATGGCTAAAGCTGGGCTGCACTTGCTCCAATACATGTCAAACTTGTTCTTCATCTTCAAGGCCACAGAACTAAGAAAATCATCAGGGCTTTTACACCACTCAATTAATTGAATGTGCATATCACATATCTCTGGAAAAAATACGTTGGCCGTTGAATATTTGTTTCCTACAAAAGCAATAGTAAACTCAAGAAGGAATTTTATGTAACCAGCAATAGAACTAGCCCATTCCCACTCCATCTCAGATAAAGCCATCAAGTAGGCAGGATCATGTTCTTGTAGCTGGCAGAAAGCACCCTTGTATTCTAATGCTGCTTCCAGCATCATATATGTTGAATTCCATTGCATCTGACAGTCGAGAACTAGATGCCTCTCACTGCTAATTCCTATTAGTTGAGCAAGTTCATTGAATTTTCCCAGGATTGCTTGGGCACTTTTAATGTATCTTATGCTCTCTCGAATTTTATGCAGCACATCATGAAATGCTTCCTTGACCTCTTGAACAATGGATTTCAAAAGATGTGTAATGCAACGCACATCAAATAATTCACCATTCTTTAAGAGATATCTATTTTGAGATAGCCAATCTTTAATCCTGAAAATCATAATTTCATATGCAGAACAATCATCAAATGTCATGGAAAACAACTTGCGGTCAATAGCCCAGTCTGTCAAACTCTTAATGATGACTTCCGAAAGTATGTCGTCAGTGTGAGATGGATCCAATGATATGAAATTAAGCATCTTTGTCTGAAGCCTCCAGTCCTCATCAATATACTTAGCTGTCAGGCATATATACTCAGAACTCTCAGGTGAAGCCCACATGTCAACTGCCAAGTTGATTCTACCGTGCAGATGATGAATAGCCTCATACACCTTCTGTTTCTCCTTCACATAGATTGTCATGCAGCCAAGTTCAATGGCACCATTATTATTAATCTCAAACATGGGCTGCAGATTCTTGACAAAGATTTTGAATCCAACATGGTCCACCATGACCAGGGGATACCCATGCAACATGATCATTCGAGCAAGATCCAAGCGACTGTGCTCTTGATCAAATCTAACACTTCCGATACTGATAGTTTGGTTTATTTCTTCTTTTGTTTCCTCCTGCTCAAACTTAAGGGGCACAGAGCTAATTATGTCATCTTTTAATTTCACTTCTTCATACTTGATGTTTGGATGACCAAGATTACTTGGTCCAAGAGTACTCTGACCGAGAGTGCTTTCTTTTCTCTTCCTCTTTGCAGAAAGTATTTGAGAGACATCATAATTGGATCTCTTCAGACACCGCAACAAATGATTCCTTAAGTGAGTTGTACCACTGTTACTGGAACCACTTAGTTTCTTTTTACAGTGTACACAAACAGCATACTGTGTGTCGGCCTTTCTTACCCTTTCAAAGTGATTCCACACAACAGAAGTCAGCCTCTTCGATTTCTTTGAGGGGTTCTCATCTGATATTTCCATGACATGGGCTTGGTATTAGGAATATTATCTGCATCAATCATGTGAACAACAACAGTAAGAGAAAAAAAAATTTATAACTGAATTGATAGTGATTAATACAACCGCTATTAGCAAAGCAGCATCAATCCAACTACCATAGAAAAAATTAATATAAAATAAACAAATAAAATTGACAAAACTAAGGAAAGAAACAAGGGAAAATGGAGCAGCAACACAAACAAACATGATTTTGATAATGTGAAAAGCACTAATATTAAGAGACAATGTATGTTGCAATAAACACAGATAGCAGGGTCGATGCAGCAGCTGCAATTGGCCATAGAACATCAACAAATTAACGACAAACACACCAGCTGCAAACAAGGCGGTTCGTGGTAAGCCTGCTTGCTAGGTGCATGCCTTCATTTATTATGCCTTCCATAGTTTAGCTTGATATTGTGCAATTAAAAAAAAAAGACTATCTGAAAAACTTATCAAACACCACGTCCTCAGTCCTCAAATATACATTTTCTTTTAGAATAAACACTTGATCTGGTAATATGAAAAGTAGAATGATACAATGTTTCTAATACGCTTCAAAATCACATGATCATTCATTGTTTAGATAACTGCACTTAAAGAGTTATACTTCTTTCCCATCCCCCACTTCCTCTAATCTCACAAGGCAACCCAAGAAACTGCACTTGAACCACAAACACATACCCAGATCAGGCCGACCACATAACCCCGCAGCAAGCATCCCAAAATAACAGATGCAAGAGCTATCGAACCAATTTACACAAATGGAACACAACCCACTTGAAGACACACCGTCCCTGTTAGATTGCGATAAGCATCAGCCGAAGATGCTTCTGAAGTTTCAGTAATTTATCAACCGGGGCTTCAAGGAGCAAGACTTGGCCCAGCCCATCTTTTTTAAATTATTTGCTGTATAGCCATCTTTCTATTAAGACCACTTAACATAATCCAAAATGAACTATGATCATCCTGTTGGGACATTGCAGCTGAACTATCAAGATTCAATCAAAGTGATTCCACACACACAAGAGCAACATATAACACATAATGCTCCAATTTAACCCTTTTTCATAAGTAATTTGACAAAAACTTGACTATGAGGTTTTCATTTAATCAAAATTGATGTCACACAGTAACCAAGAAGGCAAGAACAAAAAAGACTTTGCAGACAAACACAAGTGTTGGGGCAGATAATTCCACTTAAATCACAAGACATCATTTTCATAATCAAACGGAAAAGAAAGCAAAAACAAATTCAAAGTTTTTTCATCACACAACACAAGCACTGAAAATCTAAGCTCATAAAGTGACACTAGATCAGTGAGATCGGAGAAAACGAAACCTGCGAGTGATAATTCTGGCCGGTGATCAATTTACAGGGAGAGCCCGATCGGAGGATCCGAAAGAGAAAAATGGTTAGGGTTTGGATTTCAGATTTTTACTTCGGTTTGGATATTGATATGAACCGGATTTGTTAGCACATCCGAGAACTGGATCCACTTTACCATGGTTTGGTATAATTGTAACTGTAAACAAACCCGAGTTTGGAGATCGTGCTTGGTTAAGGGTTAGTTGGGTTGCCAAGTGACCTGTGGTCCGATGTCATAAGTCTCTCACATAATGTGAGAGATCAGAAGTTCGAACCTTAACGAACTTCTAATATGCCTATGTGTATATAAATAAAAAAAAAAAGGTTGGTTGGGTTAGGTTATTTTATTTTTCTAATTATATTTGAAAATTTTGAATTTTTTTTAATTTAATGAGAGTAATTTTTTAATAATTATCTATCACACAAACAATTACCCTTATATATGATTTTATTTGCAATTATTTTATTTAATATTTGCTTAATGAACCAAGATTGCAATTTATTTATTGGCATAGACTATTGCATTGTTTAATTAATTAAATTATTTGATAAATTGAATGTGTTAATCTTATTGAAGTGTTTTAACATAATTATTTTTTTAGAAACTATGGTAGTGTTTAGTTATATTTTTTGTTTGATTTTATTATGTGTTTTGGGAGAATGAATTATTGAAAAATGTGAAAGTTATTTTTTGGTATTTTTATTTATATTTTGGAGGAGATATTTTTAACTGTAGCAGTTAAATCAATATTTTTTTATTGAATTTTTGGGGTAAAAATGGAATAAAGTGATTTTTTGAATATTAAAATAATAAAAAAAATATATAATATATATAATATATATGTATATATTGAAAAATGTGCATTTTAAAGGAAAAATGAAGATATGATTGGTTATATTTCCCCAAAATAATATTATTTTAGAGAAACATAACCAAACAAAGCCTATTATGCTAGTTTTAATATTATTATATTAAAAATTAATTTAATTAAAATGCTTAAAAATTGATTAATAATTTTTAATATATTGATGTGTAAATGTTGGTTACATGCAACAAATTTGTGATACATAAGGCAAAAAGGTGAAAAATAATTGAAAAAAAGTTTAAGGTAAAACATGACTATTATCTAAATCTTTAAGCATGTTTTTAACATAAATAAAGGATTTGCGGTAGATTGATATTGAGGTATTTATTTTTTAACAGGATAAATGCATTTAATTTGCATATAACATGTGATACTAATAGATTTACAAAATTTAATATTAAAAATGATTTAATATTTAACTCAAAATATATAAATTAAAACTCAATAATATTGATGAATTGCAAAATACACAATTCATGATTTATTTTAAAAAAATATTTACATAATAAAAATTAATTTATTGTCATTTATTAATGCAAATTTCAGCTTCATCGAATTTAATTTAAGTTACTCACAAGAAAATAACATATTTTTCTCGAATACATGCATAAATTGCTTTATAGGAGTATCAAATAATTAAATGATGTAGTAATTAAAAAAATTAGATAAACGCAAAATCTTGAAATGGAAGAATCTACAAATTAGAAAAAAATATTGATTAAAAAAATACCAAGATTAGGTTATGAGAATCCAACCCGATAATAATCTCACAGTCCACAGCAAAGTGGACACTCCCAAGGCCCAAAGAGGGGCTCGGGCATCATCCACTGCCGCACCTGCGGATGATCCGGCATTCATACGATCCGCTGCCATCCCGCCAAACCTCGATTCTGAGAGAGATCAGAGAAGCAGAAAGGGGAAAATGGTGCGGAAGAGATTGCTGCTGCTGTTGAAGCCATTTGATGTGTACCCTTCTCATGAACCTTCTATTCTCTCCTCCTCTTCCACCTCGAACCGCCATAAGGTACCCAATTTTGGCCTGGAAATTGGAAAAGACAATAGAAACCCATTTCGATTTACATTTTTGTTCCATTGATTGTCTGACTAGCAGCCAATATTGTTTTTATTTCTTTTTTTACTATATTTGCCGTGGGGAGAAAAAAAATCCATATTTACTTGAAGTATGTCATCTGTTTGATAATATGACAAAAGGATTAGTGCTACGAGAATGTAGTACATCCAAGAGTTGCTATTACAGTATAGCTGTTTTTTGAGATTTATTGTTTTATGATAATATTTCAGACAGGAATTTTGTTAGCTGTTCATTCATTATGCTGTCTTGCACATAGTTTGAGCAATTTTGGTAAAGATTTCGGAGAATGATTTGGGATGTTTTGTCATATGAAGTGGAAGCTGTTAGATACTCAGGAAATTGAGTTGAACCCACATAATCAATATTAAGGATAAGTAGGATGATGACCCGAAATTCCCATGGAAAGGGGTTATTAAAAAGATGGGGGTTTTTGGTGACTTAATTTTATGGTTGGCTTTGGGAGAATGGAGTGGAAGAAAAAGACACATGTCAACTTCAGTTATCTATGTGATAAGTGTAAAATTTATTTGCCCTGTTCCATGGATCCCACATACTGCATGAGGGAAGTAGTGATGATGGGTGTGTTCGTATGATGGATTGTAGCTTGATTTTTTCTTGGCCATGGATTAACCTGATCAGCCCAAAATGGAGAAAGTGTGAAGAAAATCCATGCAAAACTATATAAATGCAGAATGTTGTTGGAGGATTACTTCTGCTTAATGTTTGTGCTTTGAATAATCACATCTAGTCTAGTCTTGGTGATTTGTATTTCTTCATGGAACCCCAGCACTATCTCATTTGTACAATTATGAAAGAGATTTTGTTGGAAGAATTCACATTATGAAATAAAGTGCAGTAACTCTGCTTGAGAGTTCTCATTGGCCATTTGGTAGAACCACACAAAACAATTGCCTCATTGTGTTTGTCTATTCTATAATGTATTTCATGTATGGTTCTTTTCAAATTGAAGTCAACTCGAACAATCATGGCGTAGTGATGAAAATTTGTTTTATCTAGAAAACATACAATAATTTGTTGTAAAAATTATAATTTGCTATATTGGATTACCATGGCATCAATGTTTCCACTACATTGATAGATGATTAAAGTAATATATTATGAAATTAGTATGTTGTATCCTTTTGTTTTGAGATACACGAATTCTGAAATCACCTGTCCGATTAGACACCTATGGGTTGGATTTTCTTTAGAGGCTTTTCTGAATACTCAATATTTCTTGCTCAGGTAACATTAGTTTTCTTCTCCTGAGGACATCGCAGGTATTAAGATACTTACACAACAGGACGTTGGCTCACAAAAAAGCTATTAACTTCTGCCAGAATATTCTGAAGAAAAAAGTTGTTGACTGGAAAGCTGTTTTTCGTAGTGATCTATCTACGCCAATCCGTGATGTGGATCTGGTCATAACGGTTGGAGGTGATGGCACCCTGTTACAAGCAAGCCATTTAATGGATGATTCAGTTCCAGTTCTTGGAGTGAATTCTGATCCCACTCGACCAGAAGAGGTTAACTTATTTTTGTTTAACTGAAGTTATATTTCTGTATCTTCTGTTATTCTTTTTTCCCAACTTGACCTAAAACTTTTATTCTTTTTTAACTTCAGTTATTGGTGTATCAATGTAATTGTGTTATTTAATTAGGTGGCAGAACTCAGTGAAGAATTTGATGCTACAAGGAGTACTGGCTATCTTTGTGCTGCCACCGCTGACAAGTTTGAACAGGTCTACTGCCTCTTAAACCATTTTTCTATCTATGAAACTCTTTCACTGCTTAAAGGGCATTGGTAAGGAAGCTTCAAGTAGTAGCCAATTATGTAATTCAATTGTTTTGTGCTGCAGAGGGTTTTTAGCTTTACTGAAATATTGTTGCTGCCCTTGTGAGAAAATATTCCGGTTCCATGCATATTTCATTAACATAATTTCTTTTTTTAGATACTAGATGGCATCCTTGAGAATAATTCCGAACCATCTGAATTAGCAAGGATGGCCGTTAGCATCAACTCAAAGCTGATCTCAACTTCTGCACTAAACGATGTTCTACTGGCGCATCCATGTCCAGCAACAGTTTCTCGATTCTCATTCAGGTACGAAGATCACTTGGTTGTCAAAACGATGTGTAAATGTTGCACATTCTAATTGGATAATTTTTCATTGCATTAAATGTTGAATGTTCTAACTGGATAATTTTTCATGGCATTAATAGGATCGAGAAAAATGGAGAGCCTTTATCCTCTTTACTGCACTGTAGATCAAGTGGACTCAGAGTCTCAACAGCTGCTGGATCAACGGCTGCAATGCTCTCAGCTGGTGGATTTAAAATGCCTGTTTTATCCAGGGAGCTCCAATACATAGTAAGGGAGCCCATTTCTCCTGGGGCCACTTCACACTTGATGCGTGGGTTCGTGAAGTCATTTGAGACTATGGATATCTCATGGTTCTGCAGAGAAGGCCTCCTATATATTGATGGTTCTCATGTGGTTCATTCTATTCAGCTTGGAGATACAATAGAACTATCTTCCAGGGCTTCACCATTAAAAGTGTACTTACCATCCCGCTTGTTATCACATTCCGTATGAATAAATTGATGAAGTCTGAATTTCATACAATTGATGAGGTTTGCATTATGCAAATGGGATATACTAATTTTACATACATGGTTAAGAGAGTATTTGAGTGAACTTATAAATTTCTCAAAATATTTTAAAATGTTTGGGAATTTATGAAGTGTTTGGCAAATTTTTTAAAAGGAGTTTATAAGCTTTTTAAATAAAATATTAGGATCTAATAAGTTCTAAATATAGTATTAGAATTTTGAACTTATTTTTGAAATTTTAATAATTTTTTAATTTTAATTTTATTAATTGCAAATTTACTTCTACCATCATCTTCTCCATGAAGGAGCGGTATGGGTACTCATTAGATTTTTAGAGCAAATGTAGCCAAATACCCTCTAAATAAAATTTGCTGAATGTCAGAATGCTATATCGATTTCTGTCCTGAAACTGCAGGCGCTTTGATCATTATGAGCTGTTATAGCAAGAACAAAGTAAAGATATATCTTACAACAGAGTAAATCTATCTACAGTATATGTGTGCAGTTTTATTGTGCAATTTGTCTGACTTCTTCATTGAAACTTCAGAAAAACACATGCAGAAGCTCTTAAGGCAACTTTACAACCGCCTTATGGTTGGCAAACCTCTCCTATCTACAACCTGAAAAAACAGGCACATGAGATAATCTAGAGACGGAATTGCAGTTGTTACAACATTGCAATAGTTAGTGCCTTACGTGAATAATTGAGGCCGACTGCGGGAGAGCTGAGGTCGCTTTATTGGTGAAAGAATAAGGTTTCTAAGAGTCATTGAAGGATTCCCAGCTCCGGCCCCACTGCCAACACCAAAAGTAGGGTGAACACCGGGCATTCTGTTGCCAGTGTCAATTGGAACAGCCGACTGTTTAGCAGGTGAGCCACCAGACATGTCGAATGTAGAGTTAGAACTGTTGTGTCTTGCTGGCCACATGTCATCTCTTGGTCCTGGAGTGTCAGGAGTGAGAACCGACCAATCTGCAACAAATAAGTGAACTAGTACTTTTTGGAAGGATACTACGTAAAAATGAGCTAAAATCTAGTGTATATATAAAAAATCAAACCTCAGATGTCATATCGATAATCATTGGAGTAGTCTAATGAATTTCAGACTAGTTTATCTGGAAAATGCTGTGAAAAGAACAGGGTTACCTTTCCTAATAGAATCTCTGTTATCCATCCTAGTAGCTGGATTTGAGAATAAATCAGGCTCTGGTCTGGGAAAGAAATGGTTCGCAGGCTGCATTGCTGATCGCTTCATTGACTCAATTTCATTTCTTGCTTGATCATACATTTCATCAAGTTTTCTTTTTTGCCTGGTAGTGATGATAAGACCATCACAATAGGTGCCATAAGACAGGGCATTATAAAAAATTCAAGTAGAGATTAACCTGCATTTTTCTGAGAACTTTTCTTGCAGCTCTTGCTTATCTTTGGACAAATTCTCTATCTCTTGCTCCATCATTTGGCATCTCTTACTCATTTTCTGGTACGCAGTATAAATCTGCTCCAGTTTCTCTTGAAATTTCTCTTGCATTGCCTCGCATTTCTGCCGGCACTGAGCTACTACCTTATTCATCTTAACTTGCATCTCCAAATCCTTTTGCCCAATATAAAACATTACACTTCTGTATGCACTCTTCATCACTAGGACCATTTAGGAAAAATCAAATTTGTGGTTTTGAAGAACTGGGTTTACAATCAAGCTTTTTACTTATCTTAACATGATAAACCAGATAAAACAATCAATTATAAATCATGCAATGGGCATATGAATTGCGGAATTGAGGATACATATCTGAGGAGATACTCCAGCCATGACCATCTGCATGAGAAGCATAGTAGTATGTGAAAGAATGCTCATAGAGTCGTATGGTAGATGATAATATAGCTTGAGAAAATCTGAATTTAAAAGAGTAAGGAGAAAGATCAGAAGAGGCAATAGGAGTTCTAGGAGAGTTTCCTTACATTTACCCATTCATCATTTGGATTGATATCCACAGGCTTCATAAGACTGACCAGCAAAAAATGGCATGTCAGAACCAAGTGAAACTTTATACATTCAGAGACAACTAAAAGCTATACTGAAGATGAAGAAATTGGCACACACAAGAAAAGGAATGTAAGTTGGGTTTTAAGTTTCATCATAGCACAAGGGTATAAACTTTTGATTTATTGCAGGACGACAATGGTCTATAATTTCCATTAAAACTTAATCCATATCTCTTTCTTCTGCCGCTGAAGTTTCTAACTATTTTGGAAATGCTTTTGAACAAGCAGGAGATAAACTAACAAGTTGTTTTTTTGGCCATACCTTTTAGAGAGCACTTGATCACAGATGGGGCAAGCGCCATCATTACTGAGAATTTTACTGGCATCTTCAGGGCCTTTTGAAGTAATTAAGGAAGTCTTACAACATTCACCTCATATAAAGACTTTGACGGGAATAATGTAAAGGAAATTTCCAAATTTATTTCATGCATATTGGATACACAAGAGGTGACCACAGGTGGTTGCAAGAGCTCGTCCTTCCAATTCCCGCCAGCAGGCATTGCATCTCATTTCAGCGTTCAGAACAACTTTTCACGTTCACTTTGCATTGTATGAAACCTGAAAGTTGTGGCCAAAACTTGGAGCATTTATTTTTCTCAGAAGTTTTCATCTTCTGTTACAGTAAATTTCACATTCTTGGAAGGGACATTAGGGTAAACTAGAAACTAAAGTTCCCTGCCAGGAAACGCCAATGCAACAATTCAAGCCAAATTTAGTGTTAATAAATGATTATTAATATGTAATTCCAAATTCCACCCCATTAACCAACTGCATTTTGCTGAGCCAAATTGCTGGTACTTACAGTATAGATTACTAAGAGTAAAGTGGATATATTATTTTCAGCATATAATTCAGAATAATGAAGTATTCCAAGTACATGAATCTGCCATAAATTAACATACTAGATTAAACTTCTCCAATAGCTAGCAAAGAATTAACTGCATATTTTACCCTAATATAGACAGATTTCAATAAAACAAAGTACAATGGAGAAAGCCGCATGAGAGTATAGTTAAATATTGTCAAATGCAGTCCATATATCAAAATATATATTTTCCTTGGAAAAACTTCAATATCTTAGGCTTCAGTGCCCTTTAACAGTAGAACAATGATAACCTGAGTGAGTTGATTTGCTCAAAAATATAATTTTATCATCTTATGGCTATTTGGTAGATTGTTGACAAAGCGCCCACAGAGATTTTCAAATCAACTTGTAGACTTGCAGAACTATCATAACATATGTACAGCCTTATAGTCAAATTACATAAAGTTGTGAAGTGCAGAACAAATGATGCTCTCATAGCAAATAGCAACATTTTAAGAACCTTCCAACAAATTTTCCCTCATTATCAAGATCTAACTAATTAACAAAATCACAGGTCACCAAAGGCAGATGCATTCAGCTGAGTTAAGTCAATACTTAACTGTCTCTTCTTAAATTTGATGAATGAGGAAACATAACAAGGAAATAAAAACCGTATGGAACTCAAAAGCGCAATAGTTCATATGCTTCAAAAGTATTAAGATAAAATTTTCATAAAACATTAATTTTCAAACTTCACATGCACAACGTTCAATTGAAACCTTGACTTTTGGAGAAACCAGCAACACAAGGAATCGGATGTATAACTATTCCACAAATTCCAGAAAATAAATCACAGAAACACAAACTCAAAATTTGGTAAACACCTTGCCTGAAAATCAGTAATTCTCCCCAAAAAAATCCAAATTGCAGCCGAATCACTGATAGCGAACTAGAAACCAAAAATTCGGCAGAACTCAAATCGGTTTTAACTCCGAAAACAGCAAGTAAATTCGGAAATGCAGACGGAATGTGGCATCCAAAGTGTTAAAGAGTTATTTAATCGACGCAATTTCTCGGCAGCTCTCAGAAAATTCTGCAACAGATTGAGATATAATGTAATCCCTAACGTGAAATGTTAAAAATTTGCCGAGCGCTCGGAGAGTTGAGACTAATGGCGGGAATACGTGGGTTATTTTAAATTTATGGTCGGGCGCCGGAGCTCCGAGCTCCCATTTCACTTACCCGGTACTTATAGCCAACTGTTAGAAAAGACTGATAATATTTGGATATGAATTATATATTTTGGATTATATATTTTAGCAGAATGAGTCTTGAGAGTGAGGTTCAAAAATGTAAAATTTCTATTAGAGAATGTGATGTATATTTGTTTATATTTTGAAAATAGTAAGAAAATTATTTTGAAAATTTTTGATATGTTTATTTATATTTTGGGAAGAGACAAATTCTATCGTAACTATCAAATCAATATTTTTTTATTGAATTTTTAGAGTAAAAATGAAATTGAGTAATTTATTTATTATTATTATAATAATAATATATAATATATATATATATATATAATCTGTATATGTAGAAAAATGAGGAAGTTTTGGGAATAATGAAAGAGAGAAGAGAGTATTTGGAAATTTTAATTTGATATTTTAGAGGAAAATTTTTGCCAAAATGTAAATTATTTGCAGTTTGACGAGTCTGCAACATAAACAATTAAACACAATAGTAGAGATGTAGGTCTTTAGACTCAGAAAATGACAATTATAAGATTGCTACACCAAATTATTTTTTATCAAAAATATCCCTAAAAGTATTTCGTTATTTCTTTCATCCACAAACATACATGATAACTTCCTTACATCCACTGATACGTTCAATTTCCACTAATGCTTTTAAAATAGCTCATAATTATTTTATACATATAAGGGACGACGAGCTACAATGATTAATTTCTCTAAAATTATTAATTGCATTCAGTTATTTCTCTAATATTCATTTTAATAGAGAGTTATTACATCAAAGTTATATTTATAGGGTGTTTGGGTGAGCTTATAAGATCTTAAAATAAGATGTTATGAGCTTATAAACTCTTTTAAAAAAAAGTAAAGAGATCATAATTTATTTTAAAGATCTTAACAAACTCCTTTATTTTTAACCATTTTAATTACAAAATTATTGTTATTAACATCTTATAAGCTTCAGGATTTTATTTTATCTAAGCACTTCAACAACTTATTTTAAAAATAAGATCTAACATCTTATAAGATGTTTAAAATAAATTTAGCCAAACACCCTCTTAGCTTATTCAAAATATCTTATAAACTCCTACATCTTATAAGATGTTTTTGGAGCTTATAAGATCTAGATTCTTTTTAAGAAAATGAGTTCTTAAAATATTTGGATAAAATAAGATTTTGGAACTTATAAGATATTAGTAATGACAATTTTGTAATTAACATGCTTAAAATCAAAAGAGTTTGTTAAGATTCTAAAAATAAGTTAGGAATTCCTTTAACTATTTTATTAGATGGGGGAATTTTTAAGATTTCACCACTCATTTAATATAATTGCATCCATAATACCTCCAATATTAATTTTTTTATCAAATAATTTATTCTCTACTTGATAAATGCTTGAGAATATTTTTTCTTAATTGCATATTCAGTCCTTTGTATTCTTACCTCACATATTGTTTAGTATAAAAAAAAATTATAAAAGTTAAACATTTTCATTGTTTTGGAAGGTCCTTGGTTGATGGTTGGATCAACAGGGCTGAGACCCTGCTTGCTTACTTGGCATGACTCTCCATATGTGTATCCGTTTTCTTATGTGTTTTCTATATCTTTGAGTCCTTGAAATATAATATACACACATTCTAACATATATATTTTTATAAATTTGTTCTTGTAGTGAAATGACATTTATGTTCCTTTTCTAGTATTCTTATTTAATAATAAATAAAGATTAGTAGAATAAGAACAAATTTTAATGTGTTATATCATGAGTTGCATAGAATTCTCAACTTGTGTAGCTTCTATAAAGTGTTTCTATTGAATATATATTAGATTCGTTTTTAAAACAAAAATGAAAATAAGAAAAATTGAAGAGTTGTTTCGCACAAGTTTTAATATCTTTTCTTTTAAATTGCGTCTCTAACAAAGGAAAATGTATATCTTTCAAAAAGAGTTGATCAATTCTATAAATATACTTTTTGGTAGTTAGAAAAGTAATATATAAAAATATATAGAGAAGAAATCTTCAACACCTTGTATTATAAACATCCTTATATATTCAATATCCTGTTTAAATATTCTAAGTATTTCTACCAAATTAGGTGACTATGCTGGAAAACTCAAGTTCATCAAAAATTTTGTTCGAGTGTACATTAAGGATTTTTAAAAATTTATTATATTTTGGGAGTAGGCATCGAATTCTGTGCTCATCTGGGCAACGGTGAACTCTACTTCAAAGTGAATGCAATTTTTTACATACTTGAACCGGGTTTTATTTTTATTCCTTTTACTGTGTGCTTCATTTATTTTACTTTTATTTAATTTTTTAATGTTCTAGTGTGTGTTTTGATTAATATTTCCAACAGTTTTAGTGTGTGACAGCGATGCGACTTGGCCATTTGTTAAAAGTTCAAACATTAACTATGTAAGAAGGCAAAGTATCAAAACTGAATTTCCCCTCTTTTTCAAATTGCCTCAAATTTGTCCGCAGTCATAGGCTTTATAGTTGAGCCTTTTCTGATAAACTTCTACTCTTTGAGGTAACATTGATCACTCATTTGAATTCTAATCAATATTCCCCCACACAAATAAAACCAGTTGTGATGTGGTCATATGTTCCCTCGACAGTATGATGCTGTCAATTTTTGCAACTTGTGTTTAATAATGAATTAAAGCCTTACATTTGGCATAAAACTTTATCCACATGAAATCAGTGTGAAAGAAAAAAAATTATGAGTTGTGAAAATGAAAGGCTCTATCGCTCATATTTATTTAAAATAACATAAAAGTCGAAAGCAGTTTTAGAGGTACTTCTTACAGCTTTTAATTTATTTTGAATAATCATATATGACAAATTTATCTTCACTAATTTAGTTTTTTTAAGTTAAAAACGTGATAAATAGTTGTAAATTAATTTTAACTGTAAAGTAATATCATTTTATGAAGGTTGCTAATTTCCTTCCAAAAATAATATAGTTGATAACTTTTCCTCCAAAAATAGAATGCCTTATAGTTCTTCTTTCTTTCTTTTTTTTTTCCCTCCAAATATTGGGACCAAAGATGCAATAAAAAAAATTAAACATTAGAACTAAATTTGAATCTTTTATAAAATATGGTACTTAATTTGTAGCACCATCTAAAGCATAGGACTAAAGAAGCAATTTTCAAGATAATATGTCAAGTGGCTTGTAGCCCACTAGTACCAATCTCCCATATTATGAAGAAGGTTTTGTATTAGACTCGAAATGGGTGCATTGTGTAGCACCTCCTCTATGGGTAGCACCCAAGTTGAGGTGCCACCAATTTCCATCTTAATCTTAAACCATAAACCAGTAATAGGCTTATGAGAAATTGTTTTAGAACTTTATCATAAATAGCAGCAGCTTTCACTTAAACAAACCTTGCAAAAACCATAAACGCATGCCATGGTTCATTCCTTAGCATCCAACAAAACATATACATACCTTTAGGTTACCATTGTCATTCATGACATATCACAATACCTTAAATCCAAACTTAACATTCAAAAAATTCATATATACATTCAAACACATGATCTATTACAAATTAGTCTCTCCTGCTCACCATCATCTCCTACATCTCACTTAGACCTGTCTATGAAAAAAATAACAAGGAGGGTGAGTTTTAAGGACTCAATAAGGGAAATACATAACAAGAGATAGAGAGGAAAATATTGAATTTCAGCAGCAATAAACAAGATCATTGATAATAAATCAGATGATCAATTCAAGATTAACAAAAATCGAATTTAAGCTCACAAGAGCATGAAACATGTAAACATTTAGCAGGCTTGTTGGCATCTTTCCTTATTGCTCATCGATCAATATAGGATAACATTCAATAACATTTAACTTGAACATGAAAAACTTTTCCTTATCTCTCCAATTGCTCGAGCACATAACTCGGTGTGTAACAACTTGCTTTTATGGCATGGTCAACCGCATGCCAGATCCCGCCACTCATAGTTCGCTATTTCTCACTACCTATAAGTTAGGATCGTAGGTGGGTACTAGTTGAAAAATCTGTCACCATCGATCCGTTTCGCTCGGCCATCTTACCGGACCTAGCCCTGGGCCCAACTTCTCGTGGCATCTCTTTGCGTAGAACTTTCCAAGGGCATCCCCATGAGTGGAATGATATAATGCCAACAGATAACAATTCAATTTTAAAGCAGCAACATGAACATTACTCAGCAATGGCCGACAAGGCCTATTCCAATAAACCAAGTAAATGAACAAAGTATGAGGACTTTTGACACAATTAGGTCTGCCAAACCATTTCAAATATTACTTTCACAGATATCAAGATCATGGGGTAAGTTGGCAAGGCTAGGTATAAGGGATAGAAATTTGACAATGTAAAGAAAGTTCTGGGCACTAGAACAAACAAAAAACAGAATCGATATTAAAAGATAACCCTCACATGGGTGTTCAATTCAGAAAACAAATAATAAAATGGAATCAATATCAAATGATAACCCTCACAGGAGGCGTTCAAATTAGATAACAGATAATAAAACGAAATCAATATCAAATGATAACCCTCATAGGGGGTGTTCAAATCAGATAATAGATAATAAATCAAATTTTCAAACACATTTTAGATTTCAAATAAATAGAGTACGGTGCAAAATCAAAAAAACCCCCCAGGGACTTATCATGAATAACAGATAGTTAGAAAAGGTGCCAAATTGGTAAACCCTCACTTCTGTAGTCTTAGATACAACAACCGAAATCAACAATCTAGATCCACAGGACCCACTTCCTTATCACCTAACCAAAAGAGTATCTTTACAATCAATTCTTCATTCAAGTCTAGTAATCCTTAATAGTTATATTTGTTCCATCAGTAGCCTAAAATCGCTAATTTCTCAACTAATACAATAGTTTTTGAGTATAATCAGTACAAAATGCTAATCAAGCCTCCATGACAAAATGGCTATGAGGTTTGTATTGATTTTAGCATAAGAATAAAGTTCAGTCCCTAACTACATAATTATCCTCATAACGTTATTCCAAATCAATGATAATAATTCAATCACATAATTAATCCAATTATGGCCACTTAGGTCTTAAATACATAAAATTAGGGTTTTCTCTTCCAATTAACTTAATAATTCCCAAATTTTCATAAATAATACAATCCAAGTTTATCATTTAATTAACTTGATTAATCCATGCTTATCATTCCATAATACATAATCCGAGCCAACTATGCTATGTCATAATCCATGCATCGGAATATTTACATATCAACGATATGTAATCCTTCATAATTCAAGATTTAAGGAAATCATAATACAACATATATATATGTATGTAAGCATGTTCGTCCACTCCTTTAACCCCAATCCAACTATAGGAACCTCGAAACCACAAACCAAGAGTACCACCATGATCCCCACGATGAGATGAGGATACTGTCTCACAATTGTTGGAGCACTGTCATGCATTGTCGTTGGAATAGTCAACTTTACCACCCTAAGACACTACTCGACGAGAGCTATCCAACACCCATCTTTATTTTAAGTTTCTCCATTGGAAAAGGCCTCAATCATCGCTCGAAAATCCTCAAAACCACCTTGCTCCGCTGTGAAGATCTCGCCAGATTCTGCCTTCTCTGCTTCGTGAACTCCTATGAAATGGCACCATCG
>JACGDI010002090.1:290086-300502 GCA_014898725.1 Jacaranda copaia
TTTGCAATCAAGCCCTTTTTATTTGTTTTTTGAGCCCAAAAATTCAATCAGTCAATATATTAAATTCTAAATCCTTATTTCTCAAAAATGCTGAATTTTAGAGGTGTTACATGTGCACTTTATGTGATTGTATATAGTTTATACTTCAATTTATTTGATTTAAGAATAGAAAAATATTAATTTATTGAAAAAATAAAAAAAGTATAATACTTTCTCTAAAAAAAAAAATATGTGTATTTGTGTAAAAATGTGTCCTGCAAAGAATGAATTAAAAAACTTAGCGGACATTTTCTGCCAAAAACTAATGTGGAGATTAAAATTGCAATAAAGAGTTAATCTATGGAACTATATTTCATTTCTCTTTTAAATCATGATACCAAAATTGCAACACCCACTAAAATACTGGAACGTAATCTGATTATTATGGAATGATCTCTATAGTTCTCTAATATGATTTTATTTTCACCATAGTTTTTCAAATTTTTATGATATTATACCCTTTGTGCTTTATTAATAGAATTAACTTACCATCTTATAATTTTTTTGAAAATATAGCTCATATGATCTAGCAACTCTAAATTCATTGGCTTTTCCAATTTTAATGTTACCATTTTATGTCAGCTGAGTTATTATAAAATAAAAATCAAATGCATTTAAGTTTCCTAAACAAATTTGTTGAAAAAGGTTACATACATCACAAAATAATTTTGTCCTAATTTAACTGGTAGACGTATCCTCAATGGATATTATTTTCATCATGTAAGTTGACAATCATTTTAGTAACCATATGAAATGCTGATATTTTTCAGCTACTATCCCTAATTTGTTTATTCTATTTCTTCACAGTTAATGTATATTAAAGTGGCAGTACTCTAATGATTTTAAAAATTAATTTGGTGAATTCATACCTTACTTGTATTTTGCCATATCAACTTACGATGGATTAAATGGGGACCAAAAAAAAAGAAAAAAATTGTTATTTAACTGATATTAGCCAATAAAGCACTTGAGGCCCGAGGAAAGCTTTCTAATTTTGGGGTCTTTCCTTTTAAGGTAACCTCTTCGCTCCAACAAAAAGTGCTTTCCTATGCAATTTCAATTCTTTTTTGATCTTTTCCTAACAAACTGTTAGTGTTCCGCATCGATGAAATAAATAAGTTGTGATCTCTATATATGATCTTGGGCAATTCTCACCTCTTAATATAGCTTTTGGAATTGAGTTAGGCTCAAAGTTTATTCTTTAACATGATATCGAGGCCACCAATCTTGATATTAGGTTACCCAGTGTTGTTGGGTCATTCATTTCATGCTATTCCACTCTTCAAATATTCATTTATAAGCATGTGCGGGGTGTGTTAGTGTCCCACATTGATAAAATAAATTAGTTGTGATCTCTATATATGATTTTAAACAATCTTCACTCTCAAGCTAGCTTTTGGAGTTGAGTTAGGTTCAAGGTCCATTTCTAACATAAAATTTCCACAAGAGTTTCCGTTAATATTTTTCATATAGAAGTCATCAACGTTATGTTTCATGTCCAAATTTATTCCTAAATTTCCAGCAAGAATTCCCATTATCATCCCCATTTTTCCTTCATCAACAAATTTGTCTCTTTGCATTGAGATTTTATCAAGATTCACATTTCTGTTTCATTAGAAGTTAACATTAAAAAGGAGTTAACATTAATGGCTTATCATATGACGTCTCAATTGTTTTCCTCTTCCCAGCCACCGTTTGCTCGGAAATTAAGCAAGTATTCCATTAATTACGCATTAAACAACTAGCCATATTCACTTTGAATCTTTTATTTTATTTGTTATAACAACTTAATATATTAATGTCAAATGTATCTAATTTTTAATCAATTATTTTATAAGAAAATATTTCAACATGTGTCATATATTCATGAAATGACGTAAAAGATGAAACAGGGAATAAAATAAATGATCTAAATCAACACAAACTATATTACGTGTTGTATTGATCAATACTAATATTAACAACTTTCTTATTAAATTTCTCAATTCTAAGATATATTCTTCTACGGTCATATTTACCAGTTATAAAAGATTAGGACAAAGATATAGAGACAAATAAAGATAGAAAACAGGATCAGGATATCTTTGTACGATACTACGGGTATGAAAAATATACAGTTGACAAAAAAATAAATTAAAAAGCTAAGCACACAAGCGATATGTCCTTTTTTTATTATTCCATGTACCAAAATACTCTGAAAAAATGTTGCAAAATCATGGAAGGACGAAGGTAATTCACCTGGAGATTATCATAAATTTGCCTAATATACATCTATATATATGTGGTAAAATTCTTATTAATCAACAAAATAAACAAGCCATGCATCATAATTCTTTTCTATAATAATAACTCTTAATGATACAATTTAAGTTGGAGCCACACCAACTTATAAACAATTCAAGAGCATAAAAACAAAATACTCTTAATCATCACCACTTAAATACAACAGGGCTAGCTGCAGCATTAAACCATCTAAAGCATTGACAACAAATTTTAGGAGCAATTAATATTCCAACATCACAAATTAAAAACAGATAACATCTGAATACCAAAATCGCAAAGAGTTCAAATATATCTATATATATGTGTGTGTGTGTGTGTGTGTGTGTGTGTTGAACGACAAGAAGATCTTATCCACTTATTAGGAGACCTAATTAGCTATATATGCATATATGGTGTACCATGTTACCTTATAAATCTTGTATTGTGACACATTTGGATATGGACTATGCTTTGGGAAGCAAGACATGTGACGGGCATGTGTGATTACATAGTTTAATGGACCTAGATATGTCATATTATATGCTAACTTGGGTTAATTAAGTTTATTAAGGGATTTAAACCCAAATTTGAGACCTAAGTGGCGATAATTGGGTTAATTATGATGATTGGACTAATATTATTGATTTGGGATACTGATTAAGGCTAAATATGTAATTGAGGACTAGTTTATGTTCCGTTATTAAACTTGATATGAATATCAGGATTATTTTAGCAACAATGACTTTATTAGCCATTTTGGGCAGATAGTACCATTTAAGCTTTAAAACTGCTGTATTAATTGGTTAATTAGTGATTCTGGATTATTAATGGTATACTTATGATTAATAGGATTAAATATGAATTTTGATTATAAATGTACTCTTTTGGTTAGGTGACAAAGAACTAGGTCCCCCAAACCAGTAGATTGCTGATTGTGGCTGCACTTCTAAGACTACAGAGGTGAGGGTTTGCCAATTTGGCACTTTCTCATACTTATCTATATTATGATAAACCTCAGTGAGGGTTCTTGTTTTTGTATTGACTATATCATGCTCATTGAAATCTGTATATTGCTTGAAATCTTAACTATTATATGTTATCTGATATGTACACCTCTGTGAGGGTTATAATTTGATATTATTTTTGTATCCTGTCTATTTTGGTGCCCAAAACTTTTGCTTGTTATCTATATCGATTTGTTACCTGATTGTATTATTTTCTATACCGTCCTATATCATTATCTATTGCCTTGCCAACACATATGTTATCCGTTATAGTCTTGAGTAGCCATGTTGGCTTTTCTAAATTTTTTTACTGATCCTGATATATGTACAAAGATATGTTTGGACCAAGTGCCAATCCTAGCAAAATGCTTGGGTATATGGAACATGCTAGGGAGACTCCTAAGTGTTAGCGATATGCTAGGAATACTTCTAGGTATCAATGATATGCTAAGGACACTCCGAGGTATCAACGATGTGCCAAGGATACTCTTAGGCATCAGTAATATGCTAGGGATACTCATAAGCATCTATTGTGTTCCAAGTTGTCACACTTGGTAAGATTGATTGACTGATATGCATATGTTAGTTGGAATTGTTCTGATTGATTGTGTCCTGACCATTCGACTGTATCCTGACTATTTAATTATCCCTTGATTGTTTGACTATTTCTTGATTGTTTGACTCTATCCTAATATATTTTTGTTAGACTGTTGAATTACGGCATGTTGAGTTGATTCTTCCTTTATAGATCCCCATTGCTTATAATTACGATTATCCCCCACTAAGTCCTTTGAACTACCACCTCCCTCCCAAATATATCTGAATTTTCTCATACAGAACTGAGTGATAAGCTGGGACTCCAGGTTGGATTGGTGAGCACATTTTGTAATAGAAAGAATGCTTGTAATGCTTATGGGGGCATTTGGATATTTTGTACAATTTAGAGATATTATGATATGTAGGATTGAATCGATATCTACAATATGTATACTAAGCTATGTGGTGAATATTTTGGAGCCACTGATGGTATGTATTCAGTATTTGTATTATATGTTATGGGATCATTCAAGGCTTGTATATACTGGTTTTTGGAAATTGATTAAGTTGAAATATGTTGCTATCTCTGATAAGTTTTAAAAGTTTATGCGATAGGTTTAGAAATGTTCTGATGGGCCTATTGTTTGTTTATGGGTTGAAAGATTAAAACTGATCAAAGTGGTGGGTTAGTTTAGGTACTATCTTGAGAGGGTTTGCTACAAACCCGATCTAGACCCCATAGCACCTCTTCCCCCCAAAAGCCAAAAAGATTGTGTCATCTTTCTTTCTTTCTTTCCCTCTCTTCAGCCATGGCCAACACATTATTATTTTCCTATCTTTATTTTTTCGATCAACTATAATATTTGTTCTCTAAATTGGAATAAGAAAAAGGGATCTAACTTGAAAAAAAAAAAGCACATGGCATATGGCAAGAGGTAATATTAAATATCAAATATGTTTGATTTATTGGCCACAGATGCAGACATTTTATCTTTGATACTTTTCAAATTTGATTTGAATAGAAAATAAATACTAGAGTATTAATTACAATTAACTATTTATCTTTTAGAATTAAATTTAATAAATTTCATGATAAATAAAAATTTTTAAATTAATAACTAACATATTATTTTATGTGTTACTCTTCAATTGAGCAGAATTAATATGCCTACACCTATATTTGTTGAAGAACATGATAAATTCTTTTTCTTGAATACACCTAATTTTCATGCTAGCAGACGACGTTTGCAACCTTTAATGAAAAATCAAGGAGTTGATTAAGTGAATACTCTTTAATGATCAAAATAGGACAGAAAATCATAGGCCCACAATTTCGTGAGCACGACTATGGCCGTCCAAGTCAATCGTTGTAATAACTGAGAAAAAGAATATTTGGGTGTTTCGGACTAAATAGTGTAATCAAAGTCATTGACTTAGACTTTGCAACTCAAAACTCTGCACAGATTTTCAGCACTCCTCTCTGGTTTCTCATCAATTCTCAAAATTAATCTTTTTTATGTATATTGCGAGTATAAATGTTCATATTGATATAGGTTTAGGTTTCGATGTGATGTTTACATTTTGAAGAAAAGAGTATTTTTAATTGTATTCAAATCCCATGCCATATGCATCTTCAAAAGTTTGATAAAAAATAAACTCCTCGATCTTCATTACAGTAATTGTTTTGCAAAGTTTATTGTTAGTTGCTAATTGTTAACTTCATGATCGGTAGGGCATTAATTGGATGACTCTGAAAGTAATAATCCAAAATGAGTGTTTGCCCAAGTGGGAAGGTTGGAAGTTGAAGCCTAAGATCATAGAATTTTTGGGTTGGAGTTCCATTAATTAAGTGTCCGGGCATCATTAGTCTGGTGCACGTTATGATAGTTTCTTTATATATATATATATATATATATACACACACACTTGTGTACAGTGCACTGCACAAAGTGCAGTGTCATGCCCGTTTCATTAAATAAATAAATTTATTTTTAATTATAGCATATTTTAAAATTTTAGACAAGACAAAAATATATCACAAATTGCTAATGAGTTTGATTTCAAAAAGTGAAGACATTGCATAATGTACTGCCTTCACGTAAAATGTATATATACTTTTTTAATTTTGAAAAAGGGAAGGAATCACATGGTGGAATGCATTCACTTAAAATTTTATGAAGAATACAATTTATTTCAACATCAAATATTGTTGTCAAATTTTTTGGTATTCAAGGTTTGGGGTTTAATTTGTTCTTATATACTTTTGCATAAAATAAAGCTAATTTGTATATAATTCTTTCGCTCTTGCAAATTGTTTGTCTTTAATGTTCAGTGTTAAAAAGTATAATTGAACTATAATAAACAAAATATTGATATAATAATTTAAATTTATGGACTTAATCATCTTTGTTGGACATCTAGTAGTCATATTTATCGGAAGGATATTTCGAAATTATTGAATTCCATGATGTGTGACTATATGAGTCATTAGCCTCGTTTATATGCAAAAGTGAATGCAACTGCGCAAAAGCATCCCACTATAAAGAAGTATTCTACCATTAAATTTCTATTCGTTTTATATTGGTGATGCCGACCTTCACTCAAGTGAATGTTTCCACCTCTATTAGAGTTTCCACATTAGAGCAGATGGTATAGGCAACATATATTTATAAATCATTGCACTAAATCCTTTATGATTTATTGCACTAAGATGACAGAATATCAATACCAACATGTGATATAAAAAGATTTGTCGCACTAATTGGACGGAATATCAATACAGACATGTGATATAAAAAGAAATGCCTCACTTTCCATTATAAAGGGAAGTATATATTTTCAGTGTACTGCCTTCACTCTTCAATTATATATGTTTTTTCATTACTTCTCCATAGAAAATTTCCCCTTGATAAAATGAAAATGATCTTGAAACTGCCTGGTTTTCGAAAAGCAAAGTGAAATTTGTTTCATCTTTTCTATCACTTCAACAATTATAAAAGGACTAAACCCGCCAGAATTACACAGCTAATGTCTTTGGGTACAAATTAACAATAAAAGAAACAAATCAACATTGTTCAGGAAATGCCTAAACTTCACTTTTCAGATACTAAGAATACAATTTAACGGGAATCAGAAGAGCATAGAACATAGAAGGAAATACCTTTTGAAGGTAGATAGACAAAATATCTGCTATTTAGACAGCTGAAACATACATGTCTCAGACGTGAATATCCGTCTTGTATTTGAACAATTTATCCAGACTCTTAACTTTTTGATACCACATGAACATTCCATATATGTAGGGTATTTTTGCCTTGCAACTCAAAGTGTTCTCTCTCCTTACTCAAATTACTTCCCGTTGAAAAGCATTAATCGTGAATGAAGAGAGTAAAACTGCAATTATTTTAAGAGTTAATTACATTAAATAAATCCCCCAACCTAAGGCCCTCATCATGCACTGCCTCATAACCGTTGTCGATGTTCAATTTCACCCTCTTACCTAATTAAAATGTACAATTTTACCTCCTGAACTAATTAAAATATTCGCCAACACTATATTTTTTACTATTCCGGTAAAATTTAACATAAATATTCCATTACCTTTAGCTCACGTGTCCAATATTCATTAGTTACATTTCACCGAAACAATGCAAATATGGTATTAGGGAATATTTTTATTAGTTCAAAAAGTGAAATTGCATATCAACAACGATTGAAAAATAATGTACAATGAGAACCATAGGTTGAGAGGTTTAATACAATTATCTCTTATTTTAATATAGACATATTAATAAAGACATTTATTAGAGGCAGCATTACCACTTAGGGGAAGAACATTTATTCGAGGAAGCATTATCACTTAGGGGAAGAATGAGCGCATTTGTTGTTCCCACTGAAAAATATTTTGCTACTGAACAATATTTTCACATCAGTTTGAGCTAGTAAATATTCCAAATCAAAAGAACCACTTCTTGCAAAATGTGATCATCAAATTCCAGCAATTCAATTCCAAATTTTAGAGAAAGGCCACCAGCCCATTTCGATGACAATTAAGTGCCATAGTAATTAGTTTCTAGCAATCTGATCGTCTCCCATACAGCAAACTGCACGCTTGACTAAAAATCAAAATCCCCACCCTATGCAGCCATCTCAATAAAAGAATCACCACAAAAAATGCTATACAACAATTGATAGCAAGACTGTGCATTAGCGCCAAAAAACAAAAGTATTAATCAAATCAACCTACACAAACCACTCCGGCAGCTAAAATCTATATGCACTAAATTTCCTGCAAGAATTCCAAGTGCAACTTGCATTCCGCTTCTAAATCAAAATTCAGCAAAATTGTTTAGCAGTTAAAGGTCACGTCAAACAAAACCAAACTTCAAAAAATTTTAAGATGCATCATTCATGTGGTATCAGAAACCCATGAACCCTACAAATTCCTGTTCCTAATTAACAAAGTGGATGAACTTTCCAATTGAAACATCCATATTGTCCAACCCATTTCAATGTTAAAAATAAACCAGCAACCAACAACCCAAGTTCAAAAACTCTATGCTAATGCAACATTCAAATTATCCAAATGATGATTTAAAATAATCAAATATCCAAGCAGTATACCTAATTTAAAGTAAAAATTCTCTAATTTCAAATGCTCAACGCAAGCACCATTTAACAAATTCTGAAGACCAGAGCTTGGCTACTATCCCAAATAAGACAAAAATGACAGTAAGCATAGCAAATCCAATTTTTCAAATCAAGTACACAAAATTATCCATAGAAAGACCACTTCTTACTCCATTCAGGTCAAAACAAGAACCACAGCAACCTGTCAACATCAAAAACCAATAGGAGGTTTAATTTCCATGCATCACAGCAGAAGCAAATGTAATTCACAACAACTATAGATTTTTAGAAAAAGAAATGGAAGCATAAGATTATATATTTCACTAAGCACAGTAGAGATATACAAAGAAACCCAAACTTGATAGCTCTCAAATTTTTCCTTCACTTTCTCATTTCTAGAAATCCCAATATCTAAGTGACTTGAACATGATAGCTTACATCTGAAGGTATGGTATTGAAAATTTTCCCAATGAATGATTTAAATGCAACAGACACTTTAGAATAGAAATAAAGACGTAATAAGAGATCACCTGCAAATATTAAAATTTCAATCCTGAAGCTTGAATTCTTTGCAAGCGTGCTCTGCCAATGGAATTCTTTTCCTTACAAACACTAGTTTCCTAAGGGTTAATTATAAATTCAACAGTTTACACATGAAGGCAAGAATATAAAAATATTCTAGTTTTCTACCAACCTAGAAGATAAAGTTTTAGTAACAAGTTTCTAAAATACAAGTTAATATGATTGAAGAACAGTAATGCAATAAATTGATCACAATAGGATTGCTGACATAAGCAATGTGAATAAACTTGACAGTGTCCCAACTGAACATGTAAAAGGTACCCTTTATTCAAGTGGATAAGGTAATGACTGCACAAGTGTCAAACAACAATAGTATAGTATCACAAGATACAAATTGTATTTTATAACATTTCTAGGTCAACGAAGAAAGATAAATTTTCCCCAAAGAGAGGCGGTGAGGAATAGATAGTGATATTGGGCACGATAAAGAGTTAAATATATACATATATTATTGGTGGAACATCAAACATTTTATAATCTATACATTGAAGTACACCTTGGCTCTTGAAGCTTGTCATCAAAAAATAAAGCATGATATCTTTTTGTGACGCTATAAACCAATGATGTGCCAAGAAGAAAGTAATAAGCAAGTTCAATTCCATCTGCTAATCCCTCATTCTCAAAGACCAGCTTGTGCATTCTCTGATCTCTATGCAAAATAACAAGGAGACAATTAAAATTTTGTCATATGTCTGTGAATAACATGCACAGATTATTTTACGTTGCAATGAAAATCAGAGTTAGATGTACTAACATTTTAGTTTATCTTTAATGCACATTTCTATTGCACAGAGACAAATGGAGACACACATTTTAAAAACTTGAAAGATACAGAAATATTTGACAACCTATAAAATCACAGTCGAAAAGATAAAATGAAGATAAAGGATAGATATATGCACCAATTTCAATAACATCTTCCTCATAGTTTTCGGCTCCACTGAACCATGGAAGGACGCATCATCATTTGAATCTAGACCAGAGCTTGGTTTTTAAATACCTCAGCACACTTCCGACTCACTTTTGCGCCTGAATATAGTGGCAACAGCCTTAAAATAGTAAGCAGAAACATATCATGGAATGCAAGGGAAATATAATATCACTTCAGAAAGTAAAGAAAAAACCAATATAATGTACTTCTTTGTTGTCTTCCATTGGCCTTTCTTTCTTATTGAAATCAACAATGATGTTTTCTTAAAGATTTCCTCTTAGATATCAACTCAAAATGCCTGAAACAGGGAAACAAAATTTGATGGTTATTGCTTATTCCTTCTTAGCACTGACAGAGAAAAGTACTTTAAGAGCAAGAAAAAAATAGTACCACACAAACTTTCTTTTCTTCCTTCTTGGGTGGGGGGGGGGG
>JACGDI010002090.1:307005-319395 GCA_014898725.1 Jacaranda copaia
TTTTTTTGTAGTGGAATTATACTGAAGTTCTTGATCAATGGAAGATGTTTTTCATATCTGTTATGCCAAGTGAAGTAAATTCCTGCACTTTGTCAAATGCAACTTTATTGCCATAATAGCATGGGGAATGACTGATAAAACAGTTAGTTATCATGATTATTTTCAAGAAAATTTAACAACATTGTTGTCGATTTTGCTCGATGTTCCTTAACGCCTAGTTTTACCAAAGCGTGCTTAGTAATTTACTTTCATAACTGTATGGCCAATGGACGGATCGACTACTTGGTTGATTATTTGATTTGGGCTAAAAAACCTTAGGTTTGTAACGTGTAGTTGTTTTCTGTCAATGATGGCGTCGACCTTGGTCTTTAGCAGCAGTGAGGCACTGCTTAGTCATCGACCATGGGGTCAATTAGGTACTTTTGTGACAGCATGGAGCTGTTTATCCGTCGACTGTGAGGTTGACTTTGATCTTAAGTGATAATGAAGGGCCACTTATTTATCAACTACGAGATTAACTACGAACTTTTGTGGTAGCATAGAGCTGCTTATTTGTCGACTGCGAGGTCGACATTGATCTTTTATGACAGCATGGAGCTGCTTATTTGTCGACTGTAGGGTTGACTAGGAACTTTTATGGCAGCATGGAGCTTCTTATTCATTAACTGTGAGGTCGACATTGATCTTGATGTTTGCTAGATACAGTTATGACAATGCATGCAAATGGTGGCAGTATTACTGGAACTTTATTCGAGCTGAAGAATATAAGGATGATTATAATATAATTTTGAATGTAGAATTTTGTCAAGTTGATGGTGTTCCATAGGCGAGGGAGCTCCTCTCTCTGTATATTAGCTAGTCTGTAGGTGTTATACATCGGCACTTTTACCACAGTATACGATCCTTCCCATTTCAGGTCGAGCTTGCCCATATTCTTGGAGACTTCTACCTTCTTAAGGATGAGATCTTTGACCTTAAAATGGTACAACCTAACTCCTTTTTTATAGTTCTTAGCCATCTTCGATCTATAGCATTGTATCATGTTATAAGCTTTTTGCTCGCGCTCATTGATAGTCTCAAGGTCGAGCTTTCTCTTTAATGTGTTTCTGTGCAGGTGAAAGTGAATAACTCGAGCCGTGTGTTGAATGAGCTCAGAGGGGATTACTGCCTCAGACCCATAGATTAAACTATAAGGGCTATGATCGGTGACTGTTCCGGGAGTTGTCCTGTATGCCCACAGTACTCTAAAGAGGTCGTCTGCCCAGTTTGAGCTAGTATCCTATATCTTAGCTTTCAAATAATTAAGAATTATTTTATTTGTTACCTCTGTCTAATCGTTCAATTAGGGATTACCTACTAAGGTAAAGTGTTGAGTGATCCCCAAGGCTTCGCACCAACCTTTGGTACTTCTGCTTTGGAACTGAGTACTATTATCTGAAATAAGGACCTTAGGTAGACCAAAATGATAAATAATGCTCTTTTAGATGAAACTCTTGATGGCCACATCTATTATCTTAGGAACAACCTCAGCCTCGATCTATTTAGTAAAGTACTTGATCATAATAATTTTGAATTTTTGCTATCTAGTCAACTTTGGCAACGAGCCCAAAATGTCGATCCCCCACTAGTCAAACGGCCAAGAAATTTAGACATTAATCATTGGTGTTGTGGGTTGGAGCGGCAGGTTTGAAAAAACTTGACATGATGTATATTTTTGAGCGAAATCCATTGAGCCTTTCAATAATGTTGACCAAAAGTATCCATACTTGATTATTTTGTGGGCGAGGGATCTTTCTCTTGAATAGTTGCCACACATACCAATGTGGATATCCTGTAACACTTCAAGAGCCTGGTTGAGATCCAGGCACCTTATGAGGGGTCTAGAGAACAACCTCTTATACAATTGGCCATGCTCGTTGAGCTCAAACTGAGTAGCTTGACCTCAAAGGCGTTGAGCCTCATTTCTGTCTTTAGAGATTGTGCCCTGGCTCAGGTAGAGTTTAATTGGATCCTGCCAAAAAGCTGTAGCCTCCTCAATACTTGTTATTAAATTCTCCTCAAAGAGTCAGATCGATGGCCCATCAGCAACCAAAAATGTGATTTTTCTATCTCTCGTGCTCCTGATCAAGCTTGCAAATTTCGACAGGGCATCCGCCTACTCATTCTTAGATCGAAGTACTTGACTAAGGGTAAACCTTTTAAATGAATGCTGTAGCTTTTTCATCTCGGCCAGATATCGACTCATCGTTGAGTCTTTAGCCTCAAAATTTTTGTCAACTTGCTTGGCCATGAGCTAGGAGTCAGTAATTATGAGCAAGCGCTCGACACCCTAGTCAAGCGCTATCTTCATTTCGGTGAGAAGGGCTTTATATTCCGCCTTATTATTAATAACTACATAGTCCAACTTTATTGCAAAATCATATTCCTCGACTATTGGGGAATGAAGAGAAACTCTTACTTCTCCTCCAGATGTGGTCGACAATCCATTGACATGCAAAGTCCAAACAAGAGAGGCTTCACCCTTCTTCTCGGGCAAGTCAATTTGCTCAGCGATGAAGTTGGCCAAAACTTATGCTTTAATGGCTGTTCTAGGCTGGAAAGTAATGTGGAATTCTCTCAGCTCGATGGCCTATTTGGTCAGTCTTTCGTATATGTCGGGCTTCGACAGCACTTGATTTAGCAATTGGTTGGTTAACACTATAATGGCATGAGACTAAAAGTATAGTCGAAGCTTTCGAGCTGCGGTGACTAATGCCAAGGTAAATTTCTCGATCTCCAAGTAATTATGCTATGGTCCTTGGCAATAGTAGACTGGTTGATGGCTACCATCTTTAGTCAAAACTAAGATTGAGCTGATCGATGCTTTGAAGACCGCCAAATATATCTAAAGTGCTTCTCCCAGTTTAGGCTTTGCAAGCATGGGAGCGAGGACAAGTATTGCTTCAACTCGACCAACGCTTGATCATATTGTTCACTCCACTGGAAACCTAATTTCTTAGTGTTTTTGAGAATTTTGAAAAAAGGTAAAATCTTGTCTACCAATCTTGCAATGAATCTACCTAAGACAATAATCCTTCCAACCAGCCTCTGAACATCTTTGACTATTCACAGAGGAGTGATATCAAGAACGGCCTGAATTTTCTGTGGGTTTGCCTCAATACTCTACTGACTAACCATGTAGCCCAAAAATTTACCTCCCCAGACCCCAAATATACATTTTTTTGGATTTAGTTTTAGACCAAATGCTCTCAAAATTGCAAAATATGATCGGGGTTGAGCAAGTGGTCTTGAGCCTTTTTCGTCTTTACAATCATATCATCGACGTACACCTCCATCAATTTCCCAATTTCATTTTTGAACATAAAGTTGACCAACCTTTGGTAAGTTGCTCCAGCATTTTTCAATCCAAAAGGCATGACCAAAAAGCAATAGACCCTATTGGGAACAATAAAGGAAGTTTTATCTATATCCTCGGGAGCCATGAAAATTTGATGATAACCTTGAAACACATCCATCATGCTCAACAACTCACAACTAGCAGTTGAATCAACTAATAAATGTTCGAGGTAAGGGGTAAGGATCTTTATTTCATGTTTTATTTAAATCTGTAAAATCATTACACATTCGCTATTGTCCCTTATTCTTTGAGACGAGTACAACATTATAAAGTCAAGAAAGATATTGAATTTCTATAATATAACTTGCATCTAGGAGTTTTTTGACCTCATCCTCAATGATCTGAGTCCTTTCCGCATTGAATATCCTTATCTTCTGTCTGATCAATTTGTATAAGGGGTCAACATTAAGACAGTGCACGATCATAATGGGATTAATTCTTTGGAGGTTGGATGTTTTCTAAGTAAAGACGTTAATATTCCTCCTTAGGAAGTTGACCATAAGACATTTCATGTGAGTGTTCATGTCTGTCCCGATGCGGGTTGTCTTGTCAGGATTTCTCTATTCAAGCTTGATGGTTTTAAATTCCCTGATGAGCTCCACCCTGGTATCTTTCAATTTTCTCTTTTTGTTAGTTTGGGTCTTCTCGGGTTTTACTACAAAGGTGTCTCCCAAAGTCTTCAACTGTGGTCGAGTCTTCTACTCAGTTGACTCGACCAAGATATTGTAACATCTCCAAGCCTTCTTTATGTTGCACAGTAGCTCCCCTGTGCCCGCTGGGGTTGAAAATTTGATCTTCATATGGTAGGTCGACATAATGGCATGAAAATCATTGAGGGCTGGTCAACTAATTATAACATTGTAAACAAATGGGGCATCAACCACCAGATAATTCACCATCAAAGTTCTTCTTCGAGGAGCCTCCCCAAATGATGTCAACAGGTTGATAGGTTCTTCCGAGATGATTTCTGACCCCCTAAATTTGACCAGAGGGGTTCGTATAGGTTCAAATTTTAGCTGGCCCATGTTCATTCTTTTCAAGGTAGAGAGAAAAATAATGTTGGCCGAGTTGTCATTATCGACTAGGACCTTGCATACTTTAAAGTTGACAATCTCAATAGAGACTACCATAGGATAATCTACTTTATGGTCGATATTCTTGCCTTCGAGGTGGGCCAAGTTACTATTAGTGAATGAGATAGGCTTTGTACTTGTCAGTAAGTGGAATGTTATTTTGACGAGCGAGGCTTTAGTATACTCTAGCTTTCTCTGGGTCTGTCTTCGGGCAGACTTTAAGTCCCCCCTAGTAGGACCTCCCATGATCATGTCAATCACTTTTCAAATGGGCGGGTGATCCTCCTGGGCGTGTTTCTTTTCTCTATCCTCTATTCTAGGGCTAATTGACCTTTCTCTATGGGAAGTTCGGTCAATTTTGCCCCTTTCAACTTGCGTGTCCACAACTATATATTTCTTGAAATGGCCCTGCTTGATTAGCCTCTCAATCTCGTCCTAAAGGTTGAAACATTCATCAATGTCATACCCCTTCTATTTGTGGAAGTGGCAATATTTCTTGGATTTTTTCATTACCTCAGTCTTCGTTAGTTTTCTCAATTTTTTGAGGATATTATCATGTTGAATGGCATATAGAACCTCTCTCCTTAGAATGTTCAAGGGTGTGTAGCTGTGGAAATATTTTATTGGAGATCGACCTCTTTCTTTATGCTTTTGGTCGTCTCTCTCTTTTTTCTGTTTGTCAACCTTAGAGGATTCAAACTTAAGCTTGTTTATCTCCTCATAGGTCATGTGTCTCTCAACCAGGTCGAGCAGTCCTTCCCAAGTTGAGCAATTCCTCTATTTCATATCCCGATACTGTTTTAGGTGGCATCATCTCCTATTTTTTTGGGTGAATAGTACTCTGGGTAGGCGCCTCCCTGTCAAAAATGGTAACAGGGTTGGTGGCAGAGATTGTACTGGCTTCACACTCTATTAATGCGGAGGCATGCTACTTGTCAAAACATTAAATGCGGTGAGGATATAAGTCAGTGTTGGAGTGAGTAATTTAGTCAATTATAGTTGAACAGATGTGGCGATCGACTAGAGAGATAGTTGAATAGGCTAAATGGTTTGAAGCCTCCTGTCGAACGCAGTTGGGAACAATATGCTTGATTAGGCAGCTGTTGTCGAGGGGCCCAGCCCAACTGGGCATAGAAGTGATATTAGGGCGTACGTGTTAAGTGAGCCTATTATAGGCCTGTTGGGCTATTCTATATCAATATTAATGAAGCTTCGTCAGTTGTAATTCAAATTTATAATTGTGAATTGGAAATATAACTGAACTATTTTTTAAACTACCTAGTTTGTTATCCATCTTTCATGTCATGATCAAAGGATATCGCCCAAATAAGTTGTTAAGCCTGCTAGCCCGACTGAACTCGGGTTCATAATAAACTATAGTTGTGGTATGATATTCCTTTATGCAACTTCTTAAGTCAATTTCATTGCATGTGAATTAGAAGGCTCCATGGTGCTTATTCAATTTATAAATAAGCTATTCTTTATCGCTACTAGCTTACCTTGAACTTTTCTATTTTAGAAACCACGAAGAACAATTTAAATATGTGCATCCCTTAAATCGATACCATTAATCCTCAAATTCTAACTTCATAAATATCATGGGTTTATGATAATATTGAATGATCATAATTTTCTTTGCATTTGAAATGTTTTTTACTTCATCCACATATAGGAAAACAAACCGTAAAAAAACATACTTTTAGATATATTGTCGCACATTAGATATATCACTTCGTGTGAAACGCAATATTCATTTATTTATTCAATTCTAGCCACTTATCCATAGATAGTAGCTACCATCAGCATTTTTTCCCGTCGATCATGGAAGGGACTTTTATTTACTCCTAATACATGTTTATATACCACCTCTCTTCTCTAGCAACGTAGATTAGTTCCAGGATCAACACCGAGTTTACTACAATAGTCTCTATAGTAATTGACACGAGAAGTGACAGTGTTAGAATTTATTCCATCGCATTCATGGGCACCATTGATGGCACGAATAGTAGCCCCAAAGCCGCGTCCAGAAGTAATGACATCATGACAATTGTTCATCCAAAACCAGAAAGCTGTTTTGAATGATATAACTGGATCTCTGGCTACAATGTCAGGGTCGTTCAATCCATCAAATCGTATGCTGTGGCCTGCTGCACCGTAGTTGTAGTTCCCGGATAGTTGAAGGGGACCTCGCCCGTAGTATGCCTTATTGGGTGCACATGGGTACTGCTTCTCGTTCTTGTCGCAATAGTCTTTAGATTGACCATCTTTCTCAACTCTATAGCACATATCTGCATAGGAAAATAATTATGTCAATCCTGTTATTTTTTATTTATTTATACACGAATATGTATATTTATAATTTATTGGAGTTCCAATTTTAGATCTCATATGTGTGTGTGTGTATATATATATATATATTAGAGTATGAGAAAGATGTCCTTGGGCCATTTGAACACTTACCTGAACTTTAAGAATATTATATTATTACTATAATTATGATGATAGTTTTAAAAAACAAGTTATTTTAAAGAAAGAATCTTAATTTGAAAGGCTGAAGTAGTCAGAGCAAAAAATTAAATTGGGACAAAAAGTACAACTATAGTTGTGTGTAAGGACGACATATATCATATAACCACGTAATTAATGGATTTCTCTAATTTTTGCCTTGAAATCATCACTGCCACAATTTAGTTTTTAAATGCATGTGAGTATTAATGAACCCTCATTTCATAATTTATTAGGTATTGATAATTTTTAAATTTAACGTTAAATATGCAAAATCAATTTTGTGGATCATTATACAGTCAGCATACTTAGTGGGTGGTAGATGACTTTCATCCTTATAAAAAACTATTTTTAAAAAAACAATTTATAAATTATATCAAAATACTGAAACCCTCGGACTTTATATCATTAATTGATGAGCTACTTAGTTGAATACATTAATGAATGCAAAACTTACGTCCAGTCTCATGTGTGACATGAGCGAAGAATGCAGCGATCTCACGCTTAGAATCATCGACAGAACCCGCAGTTCCAAACTTGGGATACGACCCGAGCGCCTGGAGAAAAGCAGCCCGGGTGTAGAAACCCTTTCCAGGGCAGCCTGCGGGGGCCTGATTAGCAATCCCATTGAAGAAAGCATCGGTCACAATGTCTGCAACTTTGACTCCATTATTGCCCTGTGGAGCGTAGCATGGGCCTGCCCGACAGCCGTTGCCACAATAGGCGTCGCCAGTGCCACAATAGCCGTATTTGCTGCAGCACAAGTTCGGCGTGCAGCCGCAGTTCTGGCCTGAGACCAATTTTCCTGCTTCCAGAACTATGGCTAGCAGAGCATATATTGCTAGTATAGATTTTCTTGAGCTGAAGAAATTACTCATTTTGGTACGAAGGAGAAATTGGAGAAGAAGTTGGGCTTGGGTGGGAGGAGAAGGCAGAAATGATGGGTATATTTATAGTGCACAAACTACACATACTAAGTATATTGCAGCAGCCAGTGACATTGGAAAGTTGTTCCAAAGGATAATTACCTCTGACTTTTGGCGTTGCTAATGCCAATAAAGAGGTACTTGGCCTGGTTTTTCTTTCATCTGCTCCCCAAAAAAAAGATTGTTTTGTCACATTTTATCTTTTCAGTAAGTGATAATAATAATTGAACTTATGGAAAGAAATTTCAAATTGGGATACGTATTGATGAGGGGTTCTAGAAAAATTAAATCTAATTTTAATGAAGATGATTTGTGTACTTCTATAATTGGGTAGATAATTGAAATTGAGTTATTTGCATACTTTTATAATTGGTTAGATAATTCAAATTGAGTTATGTTAGTCATTGTATGCTTGACAATTAACGTCAATATAAATATTTAAGTCCACTACATTTTTAAAGTATACTATTGTTATTAAGCCAAATCTTTTCTCTCCATGCTTTCACAATCTACTCAATGTAACCTAAGTATTAGAGGATTTTCCCTCATTTATCTCCCTACAATCCTAATGATCTTTTTGGGATTCTAGATTCTAGACATTCTAAATTATTCTATTGCACATATCCACTCCATTTCAAGACTTGATTAGATCTCAATTCAAATGGTGTTTGGATGAGTTTATAAGCTACTCATAACATCTTATAAGAGATTTAAGAGCTGATAAGGTGTTAAAAAGTATTTGATAAATTTTTCTAAAAGTGAGCTTATAAGAAGATCCGAACTTATTTTCAAATTTTTATCAAACTCTTTCAATTTAACTATTTTAATTGTGAAATCATCATTACTGACATTTTATAATCTCCAAATTTTATTTTATCCAAATATTTTTAATAAGGGTGTAAATCGTTTGGGAGTGTATTGGGCTAAATCTAATCCAATTAACCAAGCAGGTGGTCAAATAGAAGTGTTTGAATATATAACGGGGTCGAGTCCTGCAACCATTAGCAAACGTCAGGCTCACTGAGGGGCCGTCCTCAACTAAGGCATTCTGATGTTCAAGTTAGTATAGTTAGCTCAAAGATAAAACAATAGAGTGAAGGCTTTATAATGATGAATAGCATACCTTACTACAGGTTGAGAATAGGGTATTTATAATCTTCGCTGTGTAGTTGATATGTCCCAATGCCCTTGTTGTATAGAAAGGGTTTTTATCCTTACTTGGGGACCTTTAAATATTCTCCAATTTTTGTACTATTCCAAGCGGCGCATCTCCGGCTCCCTAGGACAAAGAGGTATACTGAAGGTGTGAATTAGCCAAGCGGAGTTTGAGTAGGTGGTACTGGTGGTGGCATGCATCATTAATGCAAAAACATATTGCCTGTCAGGGCATTCAATGCAGCAGGAAAATAGTCACATGTGCTCGACCCCACTGGTCGATATAAATACTTCTACAGAGTGTCTCTATAGACTTTGATCAACAAAGTGTATTTCTGTTGTGTTTAAGTCTCCTTGGCTGAAGGCCGAACGCACATCTTCGATAGTGATCGACCATGACCTGGTCGACAGGGCAAATCTTGATATCCACCTTGCTGGATAAGGCCCAGTGTGATCGAGACACAATCGACAACATGGTTGGCCCATAACAAGTTGGGTCTAATGGGTAATTGGGCTGCCTTGCATCATATCTATGTTCTATTGGGCTATCCTATATCAACTTCAATAACTATTTTAAAAATAAAATTCAGTATTTTATAAATTCTAAAACATTTTATAAGATATATGAACTTATAAAATTTTTAAATAAATTTAACCAAACACCTTCTCAATTGAAAGATCACTATCAACCTCAAATAATGTGTGACATTAAAAGTGGGGCACAATATCTATCAATGGAATAGGCTTGATTGAATAGTTGAGCAAAGTTTGGTTTGTTGCGATCGGATATGAATATGAATTATTTTTAATGAATAAGAAATCAATTTAAATGAAAAGAAAATAAGATATTTTATTATAGCAAAAAGTATTTAACTAAAACAAAAGAACTTTAAATATTTTTAACTGAAAATTTGTTAAGAATAAAATGGACGCCTTACTTTTTTTCAAAAAGAGAGATGAACTCAAAGGACTGCAAAGAATATTAATCTAACTGAAGAAGCTTAAGCCAAATTTCAGTTCAGCTAGTCTGGCCAAAATTCGACAGTTCAGTTGATCTTGATTGGTGTTTTCACTGACTGGGCATGCACCTCACTGACAGTGACATGCGTACCCAATGGGCACGCACCTGTCAGTGAGGTGCGTGCCCGTTGCACCTGTCAGTGAGGTGCGTACCCAACGGGCACGCACCTAGTTGATCTTGGTCTTAGTCCGAGAAGGACTCTTTCCTAAATGTACCGAATTAATGCTTAAAAACCGCAGCGTCATTGACTGCACTAAAGTCAAGTCTTTGTCTGTATTCTCAACCATAAAATACAACTCATGTATCGCTCCTTCCATATCAAGTTTACTCATGTCCTTATTTTTTAAAGATATTTTAAAATAATATTTTATTTTTAAAACCTCCTTGTAAATTAAAAAAATGATTGAAACCTTTCACTTTTATCATACTTTAAAATGAAACAAAAATTGCATCAAATGACACACTAAAATGTCATAGAAAATGCATTAAATAACATGTTAAAATGCCATTAAAATTTATTTTAAATAGCATGCTAATATGCCACTAAAAATTACTAGGAGCGCCAAGTTAAAAAGCTACAAAAGTTCATTTAAATAACAAGGTACTGTGTCTTAAAAAATACAATAAGTAGCATGTTAAAATGTCACAAAAATACTTCTAAATAACATACTAATGTGCCAAAAAAAAATGCATATAGTGTTCTTAAAATGCCACAAAAGATTCCTTTAGATGACATTCTAATATACCGTAAAATTAATTAAATAACATGCTAAATTAAATGGCAAAAAAATTCTTTTGAGTGGCATCTTAATCCGCCTCTAGCACCTCATATATGAGACTTTAACATGATTCAATTGCTTTGTATAAGATTCAAGCTTGTAATATCTTACTTGGAAGGAGATGAGTTTAACATTGAACTACCTATCAAATGTTCAATATAAATTTTCAAAAATATTATTGCATTTTTATACTTTGAAAACGTATTTTATTAATTATTTAATTATATGCTCATAATTATTATATTATATAATATATTTGAACATGTGTGAGACATTAAATTCAGAGAAAATCTTCAAACAAATAATGTATAGGTGAGGACAAAAAATGGCAAAAACGTAAATTTTTTATACTTGTTGAAAAATATGGTTAATTTAGTCGATACATTAAAATTATATTAAGTAGTTAATTTAATCAACACATCATAATAAGATATAAGTTTTTAACATTTACAATTATTAATAACTATTTATACTTTATCTATTTTTGTGATATTTATTTCATGTTACACCATAATTAAATTAGGAGTGATTTTTTTAAGAAAAGTAATTACGCTAGTTAAATGCTTTTAACACATAGTTATGTTAATGATATGGGATAGCTCAACAAGCTATCAACTTTAGAGAGGGTTTCTAGATCCACTTAACATTCATAGCCCAACGGCGCTTTTGAACTTAGCTGGACTGGGTTATTAGACCATAACCGCCCAGTCAAGCGGATTGTTCTCGACCGCACCCAATGAGAGACTTCAAGTCACTTTGTCTATTCAACCATCGCTCTGGTCGACCGCCTTGTCTGGTCGATAATTGTCAACTAAAGTGCTCACTCTGATGCTGACTCATATTCTTGTTGTATTCAATGCTCTGACAGGTAACATGCCTCTACATTAATGACGTGTGCCATCCCAGTACAGTCTCTACCAGCAACTCTGGTAGGGAGGTGCACCCCTAGAGTACTGTTTACCTAGGAAAACAGGAGATGATGCCACTTGTAATAGTACCAAAATTGAAAATGACCAATAACCCCCAAGCAAGGACAAGAGCCCTCTACACTTAATGGAAGCATCTTAGACATATCACCTACTGGGAGAAGGCTATAAATACCTCACTGCTAGCCACCCTCTAGGTAGCCATATTCACTATACGCTCTTACTCTACTGCTTGATTATCTCATTCGACCATAACTAACTTGAGTATCAGAGTGTCTTAGTTAGGGGTATCTCGGCTAGTTTAATATTTATTGTTGGTTGCAGATCTTAGCCCAAGAAGAATATCATTATTAGATCATTCGACCTTCTTGGTCGGATCAACCCAAACACTACCTTACTCACTAAATATGACTTTCAACCTTATCATTTAGTGCCGTCAGTGGGAACCTTGAGATTGTAATTGAGAAAATGGTAAACACTAGAAGAGCCGCATCTAAGAGGAAGAATAATAGGAGGTCAACATCTCTACCTCCCCCTTCGCCCTAGCAAGGTTCGTATGCCCCAGGCCCCAGTGCCCCATAGAAGCAAGTTGTAATGCTGACCATACC
>JACGDI010002091.1:6719-28073 GCA_014898725.1 Jacaranda copaia
ATATTATAATCATTTGCATTCAATGACAGGAGCAAACTTAAATTGATTTGAGGATAATATGAATGGGGATTCATGGGAATTGGGCAAGAAAAGATTGCTAGAAATGGCCACATGTAAGACTATAGTGGATATATTTTTATTAAATTTTATAATTTTATTTTTTATAAAATAGTACTTTATAAAAATTTATTCTCACTCTAGAGGTTAAATTTTCTATCTCCATTTTCAACAAAAAGGATCCTACTACATAATATTAAGTTGATTTTAGATTTTCAACCTTGAATTTTTGACGTGTTATCTTGAAAATTGATTTATATAGGAATATGTAAAGCAATATAATATATATTATGTGTACTCACATGCATCCATTTGTCGAGTGGCCGTTGGCTACATGAGGTTAAGAATTTGAATCCAATGAATTGCTTGACATGTGTAAAAATAGAAAATTTATGCACTCATTTGGATTTTTTTTTCTTTTTCTTTTCTTTTCTTCTTCTTTTTTTTTTTTTTTTGATTTTCTTGTGTGCACATCATGCAATAATATGAAATTAACTAAGGTTGTGCAATACTTAGGATAATAGGCATTGTTCGTTAACATTTTCTTTCCTCTTGTATCTCAAAATTTCTTGCCGACAAACGACAATAGCATTAGCTTTGAAGCCGCGTAAGAACGTGAAACATGGTAGATGCAAGAGATATCAAATAGGTCATGTTAACCTTATAACTTTAATATTATTTATTGGGTGCTTGGCAAACTTATTTAATATTTATTACAAGTTTTAATGTTTTACAAAACAATTTTGAGCTTTAAAATATTAGATTTTATGTTGAAATTAAGCCTGTGAAAAATAAGATTTTAAGGTTTATAAAATATTTGTAATAATAATTCAATAATTAATGAATAAAATTATAAAAGATTGTTAAGATTTCAAAACAACCAATTACGTTTTCTAGAAGAATTATTAGCTTTGAAACAATAAGCTCGGGCAAACAGTCTTAACTGCAGTTCATTTGGATAATATTTTTTCAAAGGTGCAATGCTACTGTACTTAGTTGTGAATCCATGAATCATAGTGCAAAAGTTATACTTGCACTATACTTATGAACTGTAAAATGTATCTTTTTCATACAACCTTTATTGATATTGGCCTAGATAAGACAATTGGTGTATGCATTAATAATGGGTCGTTTTTTTCTAGGTTGTTTATTACATGTGATTGTTTTTGCATGGCAGGGGATATTATCGGTGTAGCAGCTCGAAAGGATGCCCAGCAAGAAAACAAGTTGAGCGGAGCCGCCTTGACCCCACCACCCTCCTTATCACCTACTCTTGTGACCACAACCACCCCCTCCCCACCACCACCAAAAACCACCAGCACCAAAATCATTCCTCCGCCACGGCAGCTTCCGTCGCCGCGAAGCCCACTTCCCCTTCCCCATCCTCTACCACCACCGCCAATCCTCCAGCCAACTTTCCTCCGGAGGAGTGCGCCACCCTCACCAACCAGCCGGACATCGAGCCAGCTGACAATGGCTTCGCCGAGCTGGCGGGGGAGTTCGGCTGGCTTTGTGATGTGGGGTCCACGATGATGGATGGAACAACCCTCGTGGGGCCCAGTTGGGGCTACGCTGACGTGGAAGTGTTCATGCCCATTGGAGAGGAGGACAAGCTACTGTTTGGTGATCTTGGGGACTTGCCGGAGTCTTCCGTGGTTTTCCGGCGGTGTGGGGTGGAGACACCATGTTGCGGCGGCACTGGATGACGGCCTATATTAATCCTGAGCAGTGATAGACAGAAACATGAACAACATTAATAAAAATTGAGGTTGGGGCACAATGTGCCACAAGATACTGAAAAACAATTGTTCTTGCCAGCATTTCTTCTTTTGAGTGTAAAGATTCCGAGGGAAATGATTTTCTGAACTTTGGCTAGTAGAATTGTCGCCCAAATCTTCATTTTGGCTTCATGTTGAAGAATCAAATTATTATGTCCCTATTCTTAGATACCCACCAACAACAGGACAGCATATGATTCAGATGCATTCTTACCACAAAAGAGCTTAGACAAAGAATCAATACCAAAAGCTCGTATAACTTTGTCTTGTTCGATTGGATGCGCTAATAAATGCTATAAATATAAGGGGAAAAATAAAACGTTTTTTTGGTACTTATACACAAGCTATACACCAGTTGACAGACCGATGAAATCTCTTTTTGACCTTCAAAATTCATTTAAAGACAACTATTTGGAACCAAAAGCGGAGAAGAAAGCACCAAGAAAAAAAAATTATTAGAGACGAAATAATCAAAATCACCTTAGTTTTCAATAAATTGTACAGAAGCAATTCATGATTGCCCTTTCCAAAGATGTAGCCTTTAAAAAAAATTCCCCACCTCAGCACCCCCTTTGGCCCCGGTAAGGCTGCTCCTGTATTGATATTTTATAAGAATTGGTCTAATTAGACACGAGCTGAAATTCTCACATTGACATTTTAAGTAGGCAAGCTACTTGAAGTTAACTTGTTTTTGACGGGAGTGAAGTTTCGTTTGAGCTCAACTCATGCAGCAATCAGACCAAATTCAAACATAATTTCAAGCCCAATAACAAATTCAAACCAAACACTATAGTATTTGACTCGACTCCATTCCTTTACGCCCTTTCAAATGTCAGACTTATATGCTTGTAGTCTTGGAAAAATAATATTCCAAAACAATGAAGACAAACTTTAGCATCTCAGTTTTCGGCCCGTTACAGTGTCAGAAAGGGTTATGGTAAATTGCGAGAACATCTATGATCTACAACCAACACAGAATCATGATGAAAAATAAAGCATGGAGGGAACGAGATCTAGTAAATATTATGTGAAATGGTTTTCCATGAACGAGAATTCCAGATCCATGGTCCAAAAGCACACTCGGACAGACTGGCCTTCACATTCTATAAGCTGACCAATGGAACTATCAGTTTCTTGAGCTTCTATTGAATGAGTTTTTCCCAAAATACTCCTTTCTCTGTTTTCAGGATTGATGTAATCCAACCAAACTAGAGAAATACATGAAAGAAAAGATTAAGTAATATTGAAAAAACAGCCAAGCCGAAAGCAGATGACAGTGTACAAAAACTATGCAGGAGTAATACATTACCCTCATTTGTCAATTCTTCCTAGCTTGAACAGCACCCAAATCTCTTCCAACCAGGTGTATCATCTTTGATGTTGATTGTTTCCCCTTTAGGTGGAACAGAGGAAGTGGCAGCTTCATTGCAGGCCTCAACAGCCTTCCGGCTCACAATCTGGTGAATCTGAGAAAGGACTTCAGTAAATGCATTATCCACATTTGTAGCTTCCAAAGCAGAAGTCTCCATGAAGTAGAGAGACTCCCTCTCAGCTAATTCTTTACCATCCTCGGTTGAAACAGCCACAAGATGTCGAAGATCTGATTTGTTGCCTATGAGCATGACTACAATATTTGGGTCAGTGTGATCTCTCAATTCTTTCAGCCATCTTAAGACATTCTCGAATGTAGGACGTCGAGTAACATCATACACAAGCAATGCACCAACAGCTCCTCGATAGTAAGCACTAGTAATAGCACGATATCTGTGAAACAAAAAACACAGTCATGACATAAAGTTAAACATCAATAGTAGCATATAAAAGGTGAAGTTTCAGTATCCCAGCATCGAATTTAAAATTACCACGGCAAATCTATGGGATAAATATTATCATCTTCCTTTAAAGTGTCAGGATTAACAAAATAATACAGCTGTAAACAACAATGGATGCAATAAAGATAGTATATATCCTATGTGTCAATTTAGACTTAAACAGTAGATGCAGTAAAGGCAGAGAAAATATCCGTATTTGTTATCAAAGCTAAACAAATTATAGACCACAAATGGGCCAAAATATTATTGGCATCCAGTGCTGTAGCCAAAATATAAACTCATAATCCAATAATCTAGCAATGGTAAATCTACCAGTGTAAGGCTTTCTTTGTGTACAAATGCATACATAATATCATTCATTAATAAATTTCTAATAGAAGGTTCTTTTTTTGGCCGCTAAGAAATGAAAAAACCAAGAACGATAGTGATTATAGCATCTGCAGCCATGTTAGAATGAAAGCAGAAATTGCAAGTAATATTAGCATCACAGAAGTGCTCTCCAACCTGATTAACATACAATATCAAGAGAAAGAAAAGGAAGAAAAATAAAAAGAGAAAGGAAGGAATAGAAAAGGATAGAGAATGAAAGTCAAACTATATACCGACGCCAAAATACACAATTTTTTCATCGATTTTTCCAATCTACATAAGCAAGATATCTTCCCTGTGATGGAGGTAGGTCAGGAAATATCCAAGGTTCCCTTTCTAGTATCATAATTTTTATATTTGAAAAAAGAACTACCTATTAGCATGGGAAAGGAATGGAGTATAAAATATTACAAAAAGAACTTAAATCCATCAAGTAGTACAAACAAGAGAGCACCTAATTGGTTTACTGACACCTCAGGAAACTAAAGTAAATGAGTAAATGAAGAAAACATAACTATTAGATTAAGAAACACAACTCTCTCTCTCTCTCTCTCTCTCACACACACACACACACGCGCGCGCGCACTCATATGCGCACACACACAAAAATATACACATGTATATATTAACACTTTCAGCCCACAAGAAAAAAGGTAAAGCAAAGTGCATAAATACAGACATGTATGCATTAACACTTTCAGCCCACAAGAAGAAAAGAAAAGCAAAGTTGAGATTAGAAAATCAAAGAACCTATAGGTACAAGAAATTCAAATTAACAAAGAAGAAAAGACCAAATATGTAAACAAAATATAGCATTTGCCATTTCTAAAGAAATAATGAACTCAACCCACATATGTCAATCAAAACATGGTACCCATAGACACAAGGAAACATCACCATGGTGAGATTATTTACTTGGTGACCACCCATCCAGAATTTAGGACTATGCAGTATTTCCTGGTTGTCTGGTGTTGATTTCAGAATACCTTTCTCCAAACTATCTATGTATTACTGATATTTGTTGTTCCTACCCCCTCACAATGGATCAAGCATGAATGTTAAGGATAAATACATACCCCATTGTCAGCTGGTGGCCAAAAACACTCAAATCCATCAATTCACCCATGCCACCTGTCATAAATGGGGTAGCAATTAGAGTATACAGAATCACACGGGCGTAAATAGGTTACCCATTTACACTTCGGTCAAAACATAAAATAAAAGTTTGTAATGAAATCTATGAAACACCAAAAAAAAGTAATCAGTTCGAACTAACCCCCACCTCAACAGACACCATCATCCTATCCCAATTGAGAAAACTCCGCCCCCAACCCCCACCAATGCATTCCCCCCCCCCTTCTCCTCTCTCTCTCTCTCTCTCTCTCATATATATAGACATAGATCTATGTAATATATAAACACACACACACACACATAGAGAGAGAGAGAGAGGTCAGAGGTAAGCATGCATACTCATACACTGTGCATATATATATATATATGAGAGTTTTGCAGATCGGCAGGGGAAGGGGGATGAAGCCAGAAAAGGAAAAAGAAAAAATAAGTACTCGATCGGCTTTAATTTAAGCACGGGTCAGTTGCAACAGTGAGCGGCGGTGAGTCGTGGGGACAACAAACAGAGAAAAAGCTTACAAAATGTTCGATTACAGATACAGCAGCTGTTTCCACACGAGACTAACGTATAAAATCGTCCAAAGCAACCCACGAAAAGAAAAGGAAAAAGAAAAGTCCAATTCACAACAACAGAACACCAAAAACGATATCATCCACCATATATGTATTAAAACAAATGAGCCCATGTCATAAAAATCGAATCTTGTTCAAAAGATCAAAAAAAGAAGGAGGATGAAAAGAAAAGGGGTAACCTTTCTTGACCAGCAGTGTCCCAAATCTGAGCTTTGACGACTTTTCCATCGATGTTAAGGCTTCTGGTGGCAAACTCGACGCCTATAGTGGACTTGGACTCAAGATTGAACTCGTTCTTGGTGAATCTCGATAAAAGATTGGATTTTCCAACCCCTGAATCGCCTATTAGCACAAGCTTGAACAAATAATCATATTCATCTTCGGTTCTGTAGCCAGCCATCTCTCTGTCAGTTTCTCTTTTTAGGGGTTTGATTGATGAGTTCTGGGAAGGGGTTTGTGGAAGGGGGAATAATTGATACTTTGAAAGGAAGTTTGAAATTGAGATTGATTATAGTGGAGGTGGTGGAGACTTGGAGACTGTTGTCGGGGGTTTCGCTAGATTCTTGTGGGGAAAAGCGAGGAAAGAGTACGACGTCGCTTTTTATTTAAACAGTACAATGGAATAGCATTGGAGAATGGAAATGACCAAGTGATGCATATCGATTTTCGAGAATCATAAAATAGTTTTTTAAATATGATTTTAATTTTTTTAAACAATTAATGCGAAAAGAACATTAGGCTTATGAGGATCTCATTCTACTCATAATTAATAAGTTTATATTAAAAAGTTATTATCGCCACTTTTAATTTGGGCTTTTCTAGAGTCATGTACCTTAGGTTTTAATTTATTGTCATATACACATTTTGTAATTATTGATATTTAAATAATTTTATTTTTATCATAAAACTACTATAAATTAAAGAACACTAGTTTTCTTAAGAGAGGCTTTCTAGAGTTATGTATCCATAATTTTAACTTATTATCGTGTATCTATTTTTTAATCATTGATATTTAGATGATTTAATGTCCACCATAGAATCATCATAAATTGAAAACCATGGTTCTCTTAAAAACCACCTCCACCCATAATTAAATTAATAGAAACAAAAACTGAAGCATACTATTTAATAATTTAAAGGTTAATTACTTACACTCCTTGAGACGTGACTTGTTTATAAATAAAAATAAAAATTCATAACTATGAATAAATTAGAAATATTCCCTATTATCAACAATCCATTGTTAAATTGATGAAGTTGGTATTGATATATGTAAATTTTATTTTTGTCTTATTTAATTGTACGTTATTTTTAATAAGGATAATTAACATATTTCTTAATTAAAATTACTTTAGCATTATTTTAATTAAAAAAGATTAATTTAGTAAATTAACTTAGTTATTAATGGTTTAGAAAAATTATTTGTACACATATCAATTTTTTAAGGGATGTGAGATATTAAGTCAAAACTATAGTTATTGAACCATAGTTGTAGTGCCCTGTCTGAGAGGTGCCTACTTTAGGCTCAAAGCTACTCCGATTGAATTTCCAAAGCTAAATATGCATCTTTAAAATTCTCATTTTGAATGATTCCATAACAACACGAAATGAATAAAATGCTCCAATTGAATCCCAAAATTCAAACTCCACCTACAATTCCATAACCTTAAAACTCTAAACAAATCTCCAACAACCCAAGATGATAAACAAATACTGAAGATTGATGAAAACGGCAAGTAAGACTTGAGTTCCCATAATAATTTACAATCATCAAAGGCTCACAATTTAACCATATGCCAACATAATTTGCACAGAACTCTAACTTATTACAATTTAAGGGAGAAAAAGATACTAACCTAATGGCAAACACTTCATTTTCATTGCAAACATAATATATCATATTCTTACTTATTTAGACACCTTGACAACACTATTTACACTATGTACAATGTGACCCAAGCTCAAGCAGTCCTTTTCTCCTTTGACTTGAGGCAAAGAACAGAAAGAACAATACAAAGAGGGTGAGTCCGAGTGACTCAATGAGGTAAAAATTTACATGCTTGGATAGAATCTGATGAGATAGAATACAATATACATATGTAAGTAGAATATGGATAACTAAAAGCACATGCCAAAATAGCTGGATATTGAAAAATAGAGAGATTTTATGAAACCACGAATTAGAACCAAAGACCAGTATTTAAAGTACAACACATCATGACATGTTTCAACGTCATCCCATACTAGCGAAGAGACATATTAAGTTTTAAATACATTTCATAGAAAATCACATATCTTAAAACTCGAGGATTAGATCAATCTTATGAAAACTGAATGTATAAATGTTTCATAAAAGACTCAAATTTCAAAATTCTAGAATTTAATCAAATTCATGAAACTAGTTAGGTGGATGTATTTCATAAAACCAAATGTGGGATATTTTCTAACCTTATGACTCCTAAAAAAAAAGTCTATAATACTACCTTATATCGCCTCAACGAGTAGCCATCTTGCCAAACCTTTGCAACATGAATCAGTCGGACCGATCCTCATGATCAAGCTTCGAATAGCCATCAACCTCTGATACTCCCGAAGTCAGGATTGCAAACTAAATCTTGGTTGGTAGACTAGCCACCGAAGGCCCAATGTCATCCTAGTCGTCTTGCCAACCAGTCCTATGAACCCAGAGTTTCCCAAGGGCATTTCCCAAAGTGAGATAATTATAATATAAGTAAGAAAATCCAGTAGCCCACACAATAATATGCCATAATGCTACATAAATCAAAATAATTTTCAAATCATTTATGAATTCATCAAAAATCAAAGACAACTTAATCAAAACAAACAAACATTGCCAACCAATCTACGTGACAACCTCATAACTAGTGTGAATCAATTACAACTAGTTGGCAATACTGCCTTAAAAACAACATCATAAAATATGGCAATTGACTCAAAATAAATCGGTCAAATCGTATTTTAACAATTTTGATATTTTCAAAGCTTCGTGGTTCAAGTAAAAGATTTTCAAATTCAGCTCAAATGAAAATATTAGTAAGCACAAAATCTCAAGTGATATGTTTCAGAATTTTTTTAGACACAAACCTTGGATGAAGGAGCGAAAAGAAATGTTCAACTAATATCTAGAATTCACCACATCAGTTCAAGGATAAGTTGTTTAGAAACAAAGTAGCACAAAGAAATGAATCAACTTCAAATTCAAGAAGGAACGATCAAGCAATAACATATATTTACTATATGTAAGTTCTTTTCCTAGCAAAAATACCTCATATTATCGAGTATAGACCTCACTTGGTGTTACTGAGTTGTGGAGCTTTTCTGAGAGAGCTCGATAGTCCGAGTCCTTTGTTACCTAGTTATCCCAAAATACCAAGTAAGAGCAACTAGAATAATATCAACTTTATTTTCTATTCTATGAAGCTAGACTCAATAGGCTTATAAATTTTATCTTCCTTTCATAACTATTAACTATGCACCCAACTAGAACTCGCCTTACTTAACTATAATCTCATTTATAAGTCAATTCAAAAATTTTAACTAATTTAAAACCATATGACTTATTTTGGAGAAGATTATTCAAATGTGGTTATTCAAATTACCTTACTCAATCATATGAAATGGTAGTTATAGGTCCTATTTTCCTAATAAGTTTAAATCATATAAGTTAAATATTATTGCACATTTTTAGATTAATTGAGTTTAAATCTCTTAACATACAACGATTCAAGATTTGTCATATGTTTTAGTAGATATCTTAGCCCAATTTGTCTAATTACCTTTAACTTTAGTTAATCCAACATTCCAAGGCTATAACAATCTTATTTGGAGTTCCAACTTTATCTCAATTTATCATCTTAACTTCCTAGGCATGTCAATGAGGTCTAATTAATATCAATTAAATCTCTTATTAGAGCCAATTTTTCATTTTTATTATTGATATTAAAGTTCAACTTATAATATTCATTTTGTGATCCTCGTTGATTTATCAAGCTCAATTTCTAGAATTACGCTTCCCTTTATTGATCAGAATATCAAATTCATAAATTTATCTAAGTTCAATCCTATTTTATTTTAAGGCAAAGACTTATCTCAGATGTCTCAATTTGATTTAATCCAAATTAATTAGACTTCTTATCAATTCTCAGCTAATATTTCATCTTTATCATTAAAAACTTTAACCAAGATTTAGTCCATAATCAATAAATTGGGTCCATAAAGCACAAACATATTTTATTCAATCTAGAGGTCTAGAGGTGTGGTAATAATCAAATTTTGAATCAAATTAATGCTTTATCAAAACAAATCGAGAAAGTAATCAATTGATAGATCAAAATTTTACCAAATTAACCCTACTTCGAAGTCAATTCAAAGCAAAATTGATACGCATGTGCCTGAAATGAGATTCCCAACTTTCTATCTAAAAGTCACCAAAGCGCTACTACCGGAGTTGAGGTTTACCATCACCAGAAGGAGCACTTCAACTCATAGAAACAAATCCCTCAATCAATTTTTGGGTATCTCATCATCCCGCCGATTAATTAAGCCAAGAACCCCCATCTTCGTCCTGGGCTTCTACCTTTTTCTACCTCAATTATTCCTTATTCAGTAGTCTAAATCTGCAATTAAGGGCACCAACATTTTCCCACAACTAAGCCCGTCAAAACCCACTACTCCACTCCAAGTTCTAATTGTAGAAACCCACAACCTACCACTATCATTTTGAAGCTCCATCAAAGTTTAATTCCTGGTGATTCGCCAGTTGTTTTTGTGTAAATTTAGTATCAATGTGACCCTCTCATCGCAAGAAATGTGATGGTCAATTTAGTTTGTAGTTTTTCTAGCAACGGTGAGGTAGGTGTGGGAGAGAGGTGGCTAGGTTCACATGTGAGAATTTGACTAAGTGAAGGGGCTCATATTTATATTTCCTATTTCCTCTAATTTGCACTTTGGCCTCTAGAATCTTTTCTCAATTTTTAGTTTAGTCCCTCAGCTTTTTAGTGCCTCACATTTACCCCAGAATTGACAATTGGCCCCTTAAACTTTCCTCCGGTCCTTTCATACATTAGCCCTTATTTAGTTTTCAATTTTGTAATTATGCCTTTATTTTATTAATTTTTGGTCCTTATAATTTTCCAACAACACTCAAAGGCTCTAATCAATTTAAGTACAATTTGCTAAGGCCCAATTTGATTTTCTTATTGCTATTATTATTTTAAATTCTTAATATTCCAATCTAATTGTTTAATTTTTAATATCTAACTAAAATTCATGCCTACAGTTTGGGGTGTTACAATAGCCAACCCCATGAAGCTTTAGGCTCGTTATCTTTTAACTTATTCCCTCATTTTTGTCCATAGTGATTATCACAAGAACTAATTAAACCCTACCTATATGACTAGAGATACAAAAAAAATAGGTTCAAAGAAAAAAAAAGTTATTGCAACTTGACAAGCAAGCATTGCGGAGGGTAAAACCTCTTTTTGATTTCTATGATGAGCAGATAGTACCATGTGCAAAATTTTAAGGATAAACTTCATTTTAAATGGCCATTATACTTTGAATATTTAAGTGAAGGTGGAATAAGGACATCTTAATAAAAAGCCACTTATGTGAACAAGAATTAGGCTTGTCTTATGAGAATTTTAAAATTGAATTTTCAGAGAATACTCATAAATACCAAGAGCTATTCATGCCAAATGAACACAACATTTGAGTGATTATGTATGAAGTTCTATTATCTTGGTATACACAAAAGCTAAACAATTCAAGATGTCGCATGTGAGTGCATTCAATAGTTCTTACTAATGAAGCTTTAGACTCAAAAGCTACATCCCCCAATGCAGTATCACTTGAGCTGAAACTCTATGTTTGATTCTTATGCATATCTGATGAGATAATTATTGAATTCATGTAGCGGAATATAAGATTTTGGTACTTTTAATCAACCAACTTTGGCATAAAACTAAATAAATAAAAATAAAAAAAACATTTATACCAAAAAATTCCTCTCATCAAGAAGATGTTTATAGAATATTTATATGTAAAAATTAAATAATTGAACAAAAAAATTGAGTTCAAAGTGAAAATAAATAAGGATATCATAGTGAATAAAATGAATTCATTTCAAATTGATTAAAAAAAGATTTGGCTCTAGCAAATAAAGAATTTTTTGAGCTAAAAGAATTTGTTTTTTTCAATTTGTCCTGATTAATACACCATATACAAAGGTCAATTCAAAAGCCAGTGCTATAACTTTTAAACTCCTAACTTTTCAATGAAGTTGTGTTTCTTAGTTAAAGATGTGTCTTATAGCTTTTATCTTTTAACTATGTCATTAAAGAGAATTTTGAATCTTGATAAAGATTCATGTCTCATCAAATAAGGCTACATTGCAAACTATAAATTGGATGCATTAGAACCTAGAAAAACTAACAAAAAATAAATACATATAGCATATTGTGATCACTACAAAAGCACACACTACACTAAGCATTTCCATTGAAGGAATAAGATTCAAGATTCCCGATCAATAGGTGTGTTGTCTTTGGTTGTAAAATAAATTGTTATATTTTGGAATGTTGCTTATTAAAAGACCTTCATGCACCAAAGCAAAGCGAATAAAGACTTAAGGAAGTTGTATGTTCCATAGGTTTGATTCTACATCTTTTATTTCTATACTTTCTTTATTTCTTGCTTTGTTTACTTTTCTAACTTTGATTTTTCTAATCTTAAATGCACTATAATATTAAGCATTGCTTAAAGATTTCATTATATTATTGTTTTGCATAATATGATATTTTAGCTTCCCTTTCGTATGCAAATTTGAATATGACATTATTTGGATGAACATAAGTATATACTATAGGTTAAACATGTCCAACATTTTAAAATTATCAAGCTTAGACTTTAATAAGCTCATCGGTCTTCTAGATATAATCATTCTTTGCTTCCTAACTTTGAGCAGTCCTTTCAACTAGCTAGACTAATTCAGCTTATGGGTTTTTCCTCTCAACTAATAGTTCAAGAAAAAAAGCCATTGTTAAAAGACCTATCTTCATGCACTACATGTTAAAGAATGATGTCAGCCATCAATGTCATAAAACTACTTCAAGAAATTAGGGCATTCAAATGGGGCATGCAGATTGCTTGTGCACTCAACAAATAAACCTTACAAAACCCTTCAAAGTGATATTAAAACAAATCTAAGAAGGGATAAAAAGATCACTATAAGGCAGTAACCCTCAGAAATGGAAGGGAGATCAAGGGAAATATAGAAGATTGAAGATCAAAATGATCTAAAAGTAGAAAAAGTTGTGGAAGAGAAGAAAACTGAAGAAATTGAAAAATTTAGGAATAAGCTAATGGGCCACCTCCTTATTTTCCTTAATTGTTTTGGAAAAAAAATTAAGCATGAGAAACTGTTTCAACTATTCTTTAGATGCTTTAAGGTAATTCCATCAAGATTAGCTTTGGAGCAAATGCCAAACTATACGTGAAATTTGTGAAGAAATTTTTCCAGAAAGATAAGGCTTTGACTGAAGAACGCTGTGTGATACTTTAAAATAAGCTCCTTCTAAAGATCAAGGATTTTGGATCTCCACAATACCATGCACAAAAGGTTATTATTGTTCTAGGAAGACATAATGTGGTTTAGGAGCTAGCATCAATTTAATGCCATTATCCATTTATAAAAGACTTAATTAGGTTAGGGAAACTAAACCTATTACTATTATTCTATAGTTAGCCAATAGAACTACAATATATTGAAATGGTATGTAACAAATTTATTTTTCTAATTGAATTCATTGTTCCAGATTATGAGGAGGATAAAGAGGTTCTTGTTATACTTTGGAGATCATTTTTAGCTGCTGGAAGGATGCAGCTTAATTATTGGTGTGCAGAAAAGAGAATTAAGTGTAAGAATCAAGATGACATGTGACTTAATTTGAATGTTTTTAAAGGTATGGAATTCCCAGATGACCTTGAAGAATTATCTATATTTAAATTTGGTGGATGATGTTGTGGGAAAAGAGTTTTGATTTAAGTTATCTGATCTACTTGAAGCATTTTTGCTAGCCATTTTTGAATGAGATGGTGTAGATTTCCTTGAATGTGTAAAGTTTTTGGAAGCACCACCCAAAGTAAAATGGCTATCTCCTTTTCCGAACCTAATTTATTTTCAATGCATATTTTTGCAATCACAAACATTCAACTAAATAGATATAATCATAACCTAATAAATATATCATTAGTAAATGTAAAAAGATTGCTAGCTTGTCTACCAAAAGATGAAATACTGAATGACATACGACTGCACACATTAATTTGTACAATTTCAAGAAGCTAAGTGCTTATGTAGCTCTTTTTCCCCCCCAATATATTTGACATACTTTATCTTAATGCAATCCACACATATAACAAGGTAAACAAAATTCATTTTTTAAAATTTCATCTTCTAGTATATCATTAGAGATACATGATTTAGACGTTTATATGACAAGTAAGCAAAATTTTCTTTTTGTGTATTATATTTAACTCCAACATTGTGACAAATAGTAAGGATCTTGTAAAAATATATCCAAGTTCCAATTTATATAAATAAACTAGCATCAAGAATATTGGAACTAATTAGAAAATATTTTAAATAAACTAAATCATTCATATCCAAACTTTACAATGAACTCTAAATATTAAGTTTTGAAAGAAAAATCATGTTTCTAGAAACTAAAGGTACATAGAAAGTTTGGAACATGTATAGGTGATGATAATATCTAATTTTCTATGCCTCCAATTGGAGCATCCATATATTTTCTCCATGAACAAATGCATTTTCTCATTCGGGTTTGGGTTTATGGTTTCACTCGGAATGAGTCTCTTTATTATAGTTGATACATGAATAGTATTACTAGAATCAAGCAACTAAGTAATTGTTAGGAACTTTTGTCAAGTTTGATTCACAACGTATAAGAACATTAGTTTGACTTTATTATCCAACCATGATTTACATTTCATGCAATCTTAATTTCTATTGGTGTCTTTTTTGTCATAGAAACAGTACTTATCAACCTTGCGTTCCTTCTTATCAACCTATGGAACTTTAGTAGGTATTTTACTCTTCTTTAATTTGTATTTTACTTTAAGTACTTTGCTAGTTTCTTGACTGACAAGTTGACAAAACATCTTCCTTATATCTTTTGTGTTGACTATTGACTAGACAATTCACAAAAATTTAATTATCCTTAACAATATTAATATAGTTGATTTTGAATAGATTATATTCTGGAGGTAATAATCGAGAATGAATTGTAGTAAGGAGTCATTTACAGTCTCTTTATGGTCTTTAGGCTTGTTGTAGTATTAATAATGCCAACAATATGGACTTGCATACTCCACAACCTAGTAAACTCACAATTGTGAGTATTACATGAGTACGCTCTAGGAAATTGTACTGTGATGTGTTAATAATTTTTCTTACTCAATATAATCGAGGTTCTTGTAAGATTTTTGGCACTTATGAGTGATAACCCGTCAAATTTGGTTATAACTTAATGAGAGTTTTATGAGGTCAAATTAATGACTTTTAAATTAATAACGTTTTCTCTTTGAGGAGATGTTTATTAAGCGGTTATGTGCCAAAAATTAATGAAGGAGTAATGGGAAAATTGAGCTAAATGGAGAATGAGTTAAGAAATAGTTAAGATATATGTAAAGGTGGATAGCTTGAAAGTGTTCATCCCATATTGGAATCCAAAATTAGAGTTGAGCTAGTTAAATAACTTGGGTGTGGCCTAAGGTGAACCCCTTTGGGGGATATCCAAGTCTTTAGAGGGGAGAGGACTAACATGAGTGTGGGTTTGATCGCAATGAACCACACGTATGCACGCGCTGACTGACTCGACTCAGCTCGACTTGGGGCGAGGGTGTGGGCGTGAAGTCTAAATATTATCTTTTTAGATAAAATTTATTTCAAATAAATATAATATTTTAATATTAATTTGTCCAGCCAAGTTGTTGTATCTTAGGAGGTTGTTCGTTAGAAGTCTCGTGCATTGTTGGGAGGTGAATAGAACCTTAAGGAAGCTTTATGTTTTCTTAAGTTTTCAATTGTGATGATATATTTCATATGTAAATTATGTGTTATTTTCCTATACTACTATTTATTTGATACATACCCTGGTGCTTATATAATTTCTAACAACTTAAGGATTTATTGCTTTCTTCAATGTTTCGAGTAGTCCATAGCAATCATCAATTTTTCTTTTAATTGTTTAAGTTTTCGAAGATAGCTATTCTATTCTATCTTAAGTTTTAATTGATATTCTCTCTTAAGTTCTAAGTCCTTTAAATCGTTTGAAAATAAAATATGTATCTACAAATCTATACTAGAGTATTCTATTTATATTTCATTCCTGTAAACGTGGTTCTACTACTGTACCAATTGTTGACAAGCTGCTTAAGTTTTGCTCCGTTATATAAATCTTTATTCATTGTTGCATAATTTATTCTTGTAGAAATTTATGACGACGACAAATGTGCCTAATATGCCTATGGAGTTCAACATCAACGACATTAGTGGTGGATCATAGAATCCTCCTATTGCTCCCCCTTCTGTTGTTGTTCCTCTTAGTCCAGTTGCAATTGGTTTTACACCTTCTGCTCCTATTGCAGACGAAAAAGTGAAGAAACTAGAAATGTTCAATGGGAAAGACTTTAAAAGATGGCAATAGAAGATGTTGTTTTGCCTTACTATGCTAAACCTAGTGAGGTTCTACATGAAGAATTTCTTGTTTTAGAGGCAAACCCGAATATGCAAACCATAGTAGCTGTTGATGCTTGGAATCATAGGGATTTACTATGTAAAAGTTATATCTTCAATAGTCTGTATAATGCATTGTACAATTTTTACAATTTAGTTGCTACGGCTAAGGAACTTTGGGAATCACTCGACAAAAAATATAGAACAGAAAATGCTAACATGAAGAAATTTGTTATGGTAAGTTTCTTAAGTTTATTGTGACTGACTCAAAATCTGTGATGTCCTAGGTTAATGAATATCAAATGATATTGCATAAGTTGACTGCCAAAGGGATTACACTTGGAGAATCATTTCAAGTGGAAGCACTTACTGAAAAAGTGCCGCTGGAGTGGAAGGATTTCAAAAACTACCTCAAGCACAAACACAAAGAGATGAATCTTGAAGATTTGATCTTAACACTGAGAATAGAGGAAGACAACAGACTTCCTAAAAAGAAAAATGGTGGCAGTACTTATGTGAGCAAAGCAAATATTGTGGAGCAAGGTCTGTCAAACAAATGGAAAGTGGACACTTCTGATAACCAACATGACAAAAAAAAGAAAAAGAAATTTTAGGGAAGCTGCTATGTTTGTGGCAAACCAGGCCGTAGGGTAAAAGACTGCAAACATCGTCAGCAATGAGAAACTCCAAAGAAAGATGGGTTTCCAAAGAAGAAAAAGGCTGTTCATGCTAACATGGCCAAAGTAGAAAATCTCTAGGATGGTGTCAATGACTTGAACCTTTCAATAGTAGTATCTGAAGTGAATCTAACTGAAAAACCCAAATAGTGGTGGGTGGCCACTGTGGCCACTTGACACGAGTGCTCAAACAAAATCTTATTCACAACGTATGAGAATGCAAAGGATGATAATTTGTTCATGGGAAACTCATCAACTTCCAAGGTGCATGGAATTGGAAAGTTGGTGCTAAAAATGACTTCTGGGAAGGAGCCAACTCTCAACAATATACTTCAAATGCTAGATATAAGAAGAAATTTAGAGTAAGTTCCTATGCTTAGCAATAATAGATTTTGACTAGTTTTTTAATCCAACAAATTGTATGTACAAAAAAAGGTGCATATGTCCAAAAGGGATATTTATGTGATGGTCTTTTTAAAATGAATGGAATGACCATTGTACCCAAAAATATACCAAAATTTGTTGTCAATAGAAATAAAGTAAATTCAGCTTACTTGTTGGAGTCTCTAGATTTATGGCATCATAAACTAGGGCATGTAAATTTTGGCACTTCAAATAAACTAGCTAAAAGTGAAATTCTACCTGAGTTGAATTTTGACACAAAACTAAGTGTGAAGTTTGCATTGAGGCAAAAATGACAAAAAATCCTTTTAAGGTAATAGAGAGAAGCACTGAACTATTAAATTTAATTCACACATACATATGTGACTTAAAAATGGTGCAATCTAGAGGAGGTAAAAAATACTTTATGAATTTTATAGATGATTGCACAACATATAGTCATGTTTATTTACTTTCAAGTAAAGATGAAGCTATTGAAGTATTTAAACATTACAAGAATGAGGTTGAGAATCAACTTGGGAGGAAAATAAAAATACTTAGAAGTGATAGAGGTGGTGAATATATTCACCCCTTTGAAGAATTTTATGTTGAACATGGAATAATCCATGAAGTAACTGCACTTTACACACCACAATCAAATGATACTGTTGAGCACAAAAATTGAACTTTAAAAGAAATGATGAATGCATTATTAATTAATGCAAGGGCATCTCAAAACATGTAAGGAGAGGCAATGTTGACTACAGATCATTTACTTAACAAGATAACCCACAAGAAACTACAAAAAACACCATACAAGACATAAAAAAGACATCCCTCATCTTATCAATATCTTCGAGAGTGGGGTGTCTAGTTAAAGTAGGAATACCACCTTCTAAAATGGTCAAAATAGGATCGAAGACTATTAATGTAATCTTTATTAGCTACACACAACATAAGGCTGCCTATCAATTCCTTGTACATAAATCTGATATTGACAATATTCAAGTTAATACGATAATTCAGTTTAGGAATGCAAGCTTCTTTAAAGAAATATTTCCTTTGGAAAAAAAAAGAAGGGCGAGTGATATTTAAAATACCTCGTGATGTTCAAGAGTCAAGCAAAGAGGACTTGGAGCTATGACAAAGCAAAAAAGCTAGAATAGCTAAATCCTATGGACCTGACTTCTTGACTTACATACTAGAAAGTGAACCAAGAATGTTTACTGAAGCAATGACCACCTCAAAAGCTCTATTATGGAAGGAAGCTGTAATTAGTGAAATAGAGTCCATCAAGCATAATCATATTTGGGAACTAATAGATTTATCTCCTAGAAATAACCTCTTAGGGTGTAAATGGATTTTCAAGAGGAAAATAAAAACTAATGGTACGATAGACAAGTACAAGGCAAGGCGAGGTTAGTAGTTAAAGGATACCAACAGAAGGACGGTCTTGATTACTTTGATACGTACTCACCAGTAACTAGAATAATTTCAATCTGGTTATTAATTGCATTTGCCACTATTAATAATCTTGAGATCCATCAAGTGGATGTGAAAACGGTATTCTTAAATGGTGACCTCGATGAGGAAATTTATATGAAACAACCTGAAGGGTTTGTGGTTCCGGGACCAACAAAAAAGACGTGTAAGCTAATTAAATTGTTATACGGTTTAAAACAAGCATCTAAATAGTAGCACCTAAAATTTGATCAAGTAATGATAGCTAATGATTTCAAAATTAACAAGTGTGACAAATGTGTGTATATTAGAGATACATCAACTGAATGTCATTGTATGTCTATATGTCTATTTTTGGCACTTATATATAACTTTCTATATTAATTTTTGTAACTCCCAATATTTATATATAATTTTTGTAACTTCTTTATTATATTTTTTAATAATTAATTCTAATATTTTTATGCAGTGTATTGATTACTGCATCAATTTAATTTTATAGCTCTCTCTCTCTCTCTCTCTCTCTCTCTCTCTCTCTCTCCATATAATAATAATAAATTATAAGTTAACCTATTAATATTCAATTTGAGTACATAATGAATATTGGCATTTCTATACCAAATGTACAATTTTTGTTTAATAAAATTTGTTTTCAATTGATCTTTTCAAAATTTATTAATATAACTTTTTATATGTTTAATATTTACACTTTTATTCCTCCAATTATAATTTCAAAATTGTAAATGTTAAGGAATTTTAAATCTTGCTTTTAATCCATACCTTTAAAAGTTTGCCTTTAATCAGCCATTATTACCTTTAATATCTAACAATAATTGATATACCATAATTTAGTTAAAAAAAATTACATTTTTTAATCAGCTGCTATTGCCTCTTTGTATTTAGTTTAAAATTTTTACCCTTACTTTAATATTCCCTAAAGTATATTTTATACCACAAATAGATATTTTAATTAAGTTAAGTTTCTTAATTTAAGCTCATGATCCTTACAAGTAATACATACTAAAAATAGCCGAACATGCAATAAACTAATATTATGATACAAAAATATTTTTTTTGTCTGTCTTCACTTGTATAGGATCATTTGCTTTGTGAGTTAAATTCTGTTTTTTTTTTCTTTTTGGTTTTGTTTTTGCATGTATTTTGTAATTTTTTATATGATTTACTAATATTACTAAATTTTTTTGTTTATGAGCTAGTTAGTTTATGAAAGGAATTCAAAGTTTCGATTTTGAGTTAAATTCCTTTCATAAATTAAAATTTTATATTTATTTTTTACTTTTGGTTGATTTTTTTTACTTTTTTCATATTATGATTTTTCTTTAACCCTTGATTTATTTATTTTTTATTAGTTTCTTAGTTTGATGTTCTAAGAATATTTCATTAATTTAAGTAATTATTAAATTTAAAAAGCAATTTTCGTGCAACTTAATAATAGTTGTGAAATAATTATTTATAGAGGACACATAAAAGTCATTTTTTTTTCTCATATTCATTTTTTTATTTAATTCTTTTAAAAAGAATTTATTTGTTTTCAATTATTGAAGTAAAAGTGTGGGAGATTTTCCTACAAGTAATTTATACTGAAAAAAAAAACCAAAATATGCAATTCAAACATATTTAAAGATACAAAATTATTGTCTTTCTTTTTTCTTCACCTTTATAGGATTATAAGTTTGGTGAGTTAAACTCTTATTTTTTAAAAATAATGCATGTATTTTGTAATTTACATGTAGTTTTCTAATTTTATAAATTTTTATATTTATGGCACATGTTTATTTATAAAGGAAATTTGGAGTCTCGATTGTGTGGTAAGTTATTTTATTTCTACTAACTATATAAATTTTTCTCATAGCTTAATTTTTTAGCCTCTTTTTTTGTTATGAATTTACTTTAATATGTGGTTGGCGTATTTTTATTATTTTGTTGGTTTGACGCTCTAGTGGAAACCTATAGATTATCTTTTTATGATTAGATTAGATTATCGCATGACGTATGTATGATGATTATTGTTAGATAATTAAATATTTATTTTATTTTGTATAGATATTATGATCAAATATTCAATTGTAATTTTTTAGGAAAAAGGTTGATAAACGTCGTAAAGCAAAAATAGGCAAGGTATATATTCAATTTACTTCATTTAATATATTCCTATTAGAGAAGTAATCAATATATACTTAAATCATCTACATGTTTGAAATTCTATATATTTAATACATTTTTACAAATATATTGTTCGAAAAAAAAGATTTATGAATATGAAAGAGATATTGAGGTACCTATATTTTTATAAG
>JACGDI010002091.1:29705-55871 GCA_014898725.1 Jacaranda copaia
TGTTAGAAATAATGAAGTGATATTGGTTGATTTTGATTCTTCAATGATATTATTAGGTTGCTTTTCTCCTAGAATTTGAGTGTACAATTTATTTGGGCTCAACCAACATTTAAGGGATCTTAATTGAAAATAACTATGGGATATAAATTGGATTCTTTTTGGGTTATTAAGGATCTTATGTTGATTTTTATTTTAGATTATTAATGATTGCTTGGTTGTTATTGAAAAGGTAGAATTTATCAAATCAATTATTCGATGGAAACTTTATATGTTGAGTTTTATGTTAAGGATTAAGCTAGCTACTATGTATACCAATTTATGGCGAAGGAAATATTAATCTTTGGCCCATATTTAACTAGTGATTTAAGATGTATTAGTTAGTCCAAATTATTTAATTAAGTTTAAGTTGTTTAGCCCATAACTAGTATTTACATAATATATATGCCCATAAATTGTATTTCTATTTTATAAGTTAGGTTTAATAGTAGCCCAAATTATTCAATTCATTTTAAGTTATGATTAAGCCCACAAGTGGTGTAGAACATAAGTCCATAAATTATTATGAAATATTTACGGGTTTGGGTCCATGATTGTTAAATTAAAGAGGACAAAAATCAATTTTCATGGAATTTTCGGATTTTATGAATATATGAATAATTCTAAAGGTCTTCCCATCATCTTAGAACTCTATTTGGATAGTTTTTGACCCCCACAAGGTATCTAGTAATGTTGGTTAGCTAAAACCAAGTAAATATAGGTGATATGGATACATTATATTTTGTACCTCTCAACTCTCATGTGAAAATTCATTAATATTTCATATTTCTTGTAATTACTAAGCTATGATAATAGCTAGACAAAATCTAAAATAATAAGAATCCTAAGAAGTTAGGATTTTACATATGGTTTTGAGTTATCATTATTTTAGATTGAGATCTTATCAAAGTTACGATAGAATTATCTTCTCATCTTTAGGAGATAAGAATTTTAATTTATTCAGAATACCTAGCTTAGTAGTATAAATAACCATATAGAAGGAAATAAAGAAGTGATACGCAAAGTTAAGAAAATACCATATCTTTAATTTGTTCTTTAAAAATCCATAGGAATTTCTATTCTTGGGTACTAACGTCGTATTTTTCTGTCATAGTATTAGTGGAGAATGCTTAAGTGGTAGATCAATTCTGAGAGAAACTTTGGGTTTTAAGGTTTTGGTGTAAGTAAATCTCTATTTTTTTTCTATTGAAAATATTTTCTGCATGAATAATTTATGCATAAAAAATAAATGACATGTTCTTTTTATTAAAATTTTAGATCTGAAGATAATTATTGTAAAATTTTCTGTTTGTAAATATTTAATTGTTTATAAGATTTTGCAGCATGCATAAAACTTATTTTTTTAGGATTTGAGCATGTAAAAATAAAATCTTTCTGAATATTTGCATAAGATATAGTACTTTTTGTCAAAATATATAATAAAAAGAATTTATGCTCTGAATAATTGAAAAATTGTCAGTAGGAATGAGTTTCGTAACTGTGCTATGAGGTAATAGTAGCAAAAGATTTCTGAAGCCACGTAATGGCGTTGTAGTTAAGATTTTTGAAGCCTCTTAACGGTGTTGTAATTAAAAATTTGGTGGCCACTTAAGAATTTTGAAGTCATTTAACAGTATTGTAGTTAAATCTTGGCCAAGATAATCGATTAGAATCCCAAAAAGTTCATGAGCATTATTGATTAATGATTATTTATGATAAATCTATAATCTCTATTCTGCATTATTCTAAAAGATTTGTTATTGGCTCTAATTGCCTAATTATTGAATATTTTTATATTGATTGTCATACATCTGCAAAGTAAAAATTTATTTTCAATGATTTCTTTATGATATTTATACTTGCTCAAATCTAGTAGAAAAAGAAATGAGATTTATTTACTGAGCGAAGTATCTCTCATAAAATATTAATACACTATTTTGCAGATAACTTAGTTCAAAACGAGAAAGAAAAGCAATATTGGGGATGGTGACAAGAGAGTTTTTTTCTACATAGGTTTTATCTTATGTTTAAGTCAATTAGGAAATCTTTTTTGAAGTTTTGGATAATTGAGTTTGATTTTAAGACAAGTATTTAATTATTCATTTGAGACAATTTTTTTTTTTTTTTGGATTATATAACATTTTTTTTTGACAATTCAGCAAATTCTGTTGGATTTGAGGTTTAGTGTTTGAGTTTTTGGATTTAGGAATACTGCCATCCAAAGATGCAAACAATGTGGGCCAAACTCAGGGCCCAACTTGACACTAGTCACTGGTGAATGGAGAGACAATAGGCCCATGTTCCTTAGCCAGCCCAATAACAGGTCGACGTGTCCCCTCCCCGGATGCAACGTGCCTGGCACGTGGTGATGCACGGCATCGTGCCAGCTGGGTTCTATTCCAGAGTCGGCTGGCCAAAAACCTTATCCTATTTCTCTTTACGGGCAATGATAACCTCACCGATCCACCCAACACAAAAAAAGAAAGATTATATTCACACCTACGAGATTCTTCCAAGACAATTAATCGTCGTATTTTCTAAGGCATAAACACCCAAACATATACATATATATTAATTTATATAAAGATTCACGAAGCGTTGTAATAGAAATCATCCTTTTTTTTTTTCAAGTGAAAAATAGAATATAACAATTACAAAATAATAGCATGTAAATATCTTAATAGTTTCTAAATCTTAAAAGTTTGTATGTTTACTTTGATATTGCAATTTAAATATATAATATCAATATTTGTTTCATTTTTAGAAGGCCTTGGTATGATTATAGCCTGACAATATTTAAGACAAAACTTGATTTGTATATCAAAACTTTGGAGCGTAATATATTTTTCATCATAAATTGAAAATAAATAGTAATTTGTCAAATAGAATAATTATGCTAAATAAATAATTGAAATTGAATATTAAATTATTTAGAATAAGCAAATAAATATTATATATAATACACAATAACTTACTATTTATCTTAGTCATATATATATATCATGCATAATTCAAATACACTAAACCAACGACCTCTAGTAAAATTAATAGTATTGTATGTGATGTACAACTAAATTAAAAGTTAAAATAGTTCCTAAAAAAGATTAATTTATGGTTGAAATATGCATTGAATTTAATGAATTGTTCGGGTTGTATTGTTATTTTGAAAACTTTTATTCATATAAATCCCTTGCCATTTTGCCATCCTAGAGGAAAGATACACTTACTTATCAATGCATTGGTCTTCAATTTTAGTAGATGTGAGGAATATTATAATATATATATATATATATATATATTGTTTTAAAAACAAACTAAATACCACTCATAAAGTACGTGATTTGAATTTACAATTTTTACCATTAGGATGAGGGCATCATGGAAATTCTTAGTCATGCTTCGAAAAATAGAAGTGGTGTAAATTAAATGTTCACTGTTGTTCTACCCACCTCCCCCGCTCTTCCCTACCACCGTACTTAGTTTTATTTCTAAATAGAATTATTGTACAAATTAAGTTTTTGTTTTTGTTCTACTTAGTAACCTTTTTCTTCCCTACTACACTCATATTGGTCGAGCATATCACAAATTGTTCAACTAATAATAATTCTTGTTGCAAGAAGTAAGTTTAAGAAATAATTTATCTTAGAAACTCTTAATTGATTGTTGCATGACACATTTGTTGTCTTAGATAATCTTCACATAGTTATTATATCTACGAAGTATATCATTGATTTTTTTCTGATAAATGTGTATATTTATAGTTGTTATCAAAATATAACTAATAATATAATAAGTTGTTATACGATATGATACTGCCTGTATTTTCGTCGTTTTATATCAATCGAAATAATTAATTTTTCAAATAAAACTTATCAGTATTCTTGTCGTTTATACCAACAAAAATTATTAATCCTTCTATATTATTCTATCTGTATTCTTGTCGTGTTGTATCAACAGAAATCATTAATTAATAACTTTAATATGCTGTATGTTCATCGAAAATATCAATAAATATTTATTAAATGGTAATCTTATTATATCGTTATCTTTTCAAATAATATTTTATATTTTCATCACCCATAGGTAATAGACAAAAATCAATTTCTTACTCCACTACAAGTGATAGTAATTTCCTATTATTTGTTTGAAATAACGATATGATGCTCCTCTAATATCTATATCTATATCAATATATATATATATATATATATTATAGAAAAAGTTCTTTTTATCAGGTAAGACACAATATTGTTTCTCCTTTCATCTATAATTTCTTCAAATTTTCATGAAAAATTGTGCTTTCTCCTTTTATTGTTTTGTTGATTTAATTGATTTATATTTTTTATGCCCTTGTGTGCCCAAAATTACTACAATAGTTGGCTAGTCGGTTTGTGTTTTTTTCTTTTTCTTTTTTCGTGAATTATTGGCTTGTAAGTTGTGAGCCCAAAGGGGTGAGTTTAGTGATTCTTTTATTTGTTGGCACGTTTTGTTTCCCAGACAAATATTATTTTATCCAATTTACCTAATAAAAATTAATTAATTAATTGTTCTCTTGAATATTCATATCCATCACTTCTTGTAGGCGATCGTCGATTCATTTTATATACCCATTACATAAAATTACGCATATGAAACCCTAGATTAATCTGTTTTTTTTGGCGTCAAACCCTAGAATCCCGTTCACAATTCTTGGCTGAAGTTTGACTCTTTTTCTCAAAAGACACGTTTTTTTAGCTCAATTCAATCGCAGAGGTCAGCTTCAATCCTCAATTTCTGGTTCCCGTTTGGTGCGCGCGTCAGATTGAGGTTTCGTGAAAACTAGGTTTACGAAGAAATTGTGTATTTTGATTTTCTGGAAAGTTTAATGTTCTGGGCTTGGCTTAGATTAGTTCCTTGTGGAGTTTCCGTGCATTAATTTCTGTTCGATTGATTTGAATAAGGTTTTCCCTTGTTTCACAACATTTGCATTCATTGATTCAAACGAGGAATTTTTGTTCTTTGATTGATATGTGTGTGTGTGTGTGTGTGTGTAGGATTCGGGTCTTCGTTTATAGATATTTGTTATGAACAAATGTTTTTTCTTTAATGCAGTCTATTGAAAAGAGACTTATTTGAAGGGAGAGAATTGGGATTTGGGGTCGGGAGATTTGAGGAAAAGATTTACTTTACTTTCTGAGGAGAGGACACAAGAAAAATTTGCCAAGATGATGTCAAGATCTTATACAAATCTTTTAGATTTAGCATCCGGAAATTTCCCAGTAATGGGTAAGGAGAAGGAGCGGAAGCGTTTCCCCAGGGTAATGACAGTCCCAGGTAATATTGTGGAGCTAGATGATGAGCAAGCTAATAGTGTTACATCTGATAATCCGTCTTCAATAGCTGGTGATCGAATGATCATTGTCTCAAACCTTCTGCCTTTGAAAGCAAAACGAAGGCCAGACAATAAGGGTTGGAGTTTTAGTTGGAATGAGGATTCTTTGCTTTTGCGGGTTAAGGACGGCCTGCCAGAGGACATGGAGGTACTGTATGTTGGGTCATTACCTGTTGATATTGATCCAATCGAGCAGGATGATGTAGCCAATTATCTTTTGGAGAAATTTAAATGTGTTCCTGCCTTTTTGCCACCTAATCTTTTGGCAAAGTATTATCATGGCTTTTGCAAGAAGCAGCTGTGGCCACTTTTTCATTATATGCTACCATTTTCAGCTGATCATGGAGGTAGGTTTGATCGGTCCATGTGGGAAGCATATGTGTCTGCCAATAAGATGTTCTCACAGAAAGTTATCGAGGTACTTAATCCTGAGGACGATTATGTGTGGATTCATGATTATCATTTGATGGTTTTGCCCACATTTTTAAGAAGGCGCTTTGTCCGCTTAAGAATGGGCTTTTTCCTTCACAGTCCATTTCCTTCATCTGAGATATATAGATCACTTCCTGTTAGAGAAGAAATTCTCAAGGCCCTACTCAACTCCGACCTCATTGGTTTTCACACCTTTGATTATGCCCGTCATTTCCTCTCCTGTTGCAGTCGAATGTTGGGCTTAGAATATCAGTCAAAAAGGGGATACATAGGGTTGGATTATTATGGAAGGACAGTAGGGATAAAGATTATGCCTGTTGGGATACATATGGGCCATATTGAGTCTGTGATTAGACAAGCGGACAAAGAGCTGAAGGTTGAGGAGCTAAAACGGCAGTTTGAGGGTAAGACAGTGTTGCTTGGAGTTGATGATATGGACATATTCAAAGGTATCAACCTGAAACTTTTAGCTATGGAACACATGCTCAAGCAGCATCCGAATTGGCTGGGAAGGGCTGTGTTGGTGCAGATTGCAAATCCTGCTAGAGGGAAAGGAATAGATTTGGAGGAGATACAGGCTGAAATTGAAGAGAGCTGCAAGAGAATTAATAAGGAACTTGGGAGGCCTGGATATGAACCTATTGTTTTTATCCACCGACCTTTATCAATCAGTGAAAGAATGGCTTATTACAGCATTGCTGAATGCGTTGTGGTGACAGCAGTGAGGGATGGGATGAATCTGACTCCTTATGAATACATTGTCTGCAGACAAGGTGTATCTGGTGCAGAACCACGGTCAGATTTGAGTGGACCTAAGAAGAGCATGCTAGTAGTGTCTGAATTCATTGGGTGTTCTCCTTCCCTAAGTGGTGCAATTAGAGTTAATCCATGGAATGTTGAATCAACTGCTGAGGCAATGAACGAATCTATATCAATGGCTGAATCAGAGAAGGAGTTGCGACATGAGAAGCACTACCGTTATGTTAGCACCCATGATGTAGCATTTTGGTCGAGAAGCTTCTTACAAGATATGGAAAGAACTTGTGCAGATCATTTCAGGAAAAGGTGCTGGGGCATTGGTCTTGGCTTTGGGTTTCGGGTGGTGGCATTGGATCCTAATTTTAGAAAGCTCTCCATAGATGATATTGTGGCTGCTTACTGCAGGGCCAAGAGCAGGGCTATACTGTTGGACTATGATGGCACATTAATGCCTCAAAATTTAATTATCAAAACTCCAAGTGCCCAAGTCATCTCTCTGCTGAACAGTCTATGTGCAGATTCCAAAAATTTAGTTTTTATGGTGAGTGGAAGAGGGAGGGACAGCTTAAGCAGGTGGTTTCTTCCATGCAAGAAGCTGGGGCTTGCTGCAGAACATGGGTACTTTTTAAGGTGTGTACGCTATTTGTCTGCCTCATTAATTTTAGCTATTTTATTGCCAGGTAGGTGCTATAATGAATCTATGAAAGATCTAGATAACTGTTTACTCCTGATGGGTTCCCTACGAATATGAAATAACCATGAAGACTAGATGAAATCTAGGAATCATCAGCTGAGTAATTAACCATTAACTAATGGTATTCCAGATATAATTTGTATTACAAATTTTACTTTTGTCAGTTTGTGATTATTCCTTAAAAATCATATAGATTAGAATTAATTGCTTTATATACTATCAAATAGGTGTCGAATTTTTCTAATGGTCCTCCTTATTCAGAAAACATTGTACTTATGGGAAGTCTTTTCTGAAGAACTCACCGGAATCTCTCCACAAATTTCAAAGATCGTATAAATAAGGCCTGTGATGGTTATTATGGTATCAAATGGTAGCAGGAAAATGATGTGTTTGCCAGTGGCTTTTCGAACTCAGAGTTTTATGTCCATTTTCTGTTTTGGCTGATATTGGAATGAATTTTCCAATAAGTAGTTAATAGATCTTAAGATCTGTTTTTCAAGTCTCAATTAGCTTACAGTTCCGAGTAGTTTGTAGTATTTTCAATTAATTTTTCCTCATGCTTGACGTCTTCTTGCAGGATAAGTTTAGTGGTGACTAAGAAGATATTTAATCAACGGTAGTGCAATTCTATAGGATTTTCAGCAAGAAGAGCAAACAACCCCAGTAATTTTATCTTGAATGTACATTAAAAATGCCTCATAGTGAACTTGTTAAAAGTGGCAGAACTGAGCCACGTCTTCATGTGGCAGAAATATTTAGCCAAGTACCTAGGATGGGGTTAGTTTCCTATGGAGGCAGCATCCAATAAAGCTTGTAACTGAGTTAGTAGCCATCTCATATGCTGATATTGTTGCTAACACCTTGCTACTGTTTTTGACATAAACGGTCATGCTTCATGTATAAACTTCTATTCTTTGTTTATAAAGAGTGAGGCGTATGTCCAATATTCCTGTGGGTTTAGCTTGTGCAATTGCCTGAAGTCTATTTCAGTGTTATGGATAATCATGATTACTTTTGTTGTGTCTGTCCCCTTTTCTTATTTTTTGGTTTTTGTTCTTAGCTGACTTGTGCACATAGGTACATAGGTGAAAAACATCTATGCTTTTTATGATGCAATTAGAAGCTTGCATTCCTTTAGCATCTTGTTTGCTCTATGGTCAATCATTTTGTACATTATGGACTTCAAATATTGCAGGTGGCCCCAACATGAAGAATGGGAAACATATGGCCAGAGTTCTGAATTTGGTTGGATGCAGATGGCAGAACCTGTTATGAAATCATATACTGAGGCTACTGATGGTTCTGGAATTGAGAGAAAAGAAAGTGCTTTAGTCTGGCATTATCATGATGCAGATCCTGGATTTGGCTTTTCTCAGGCGAAGGAAATGTTGGATCATTTAGAGAGTGTTTTGGCAAATGAACCTGTTGCTGTTAAGAGCGGCCAGTTTATTGTAGAAGTCAAACCTCAGGTATGTGTTAATATAGCTACTGCTTTTTTCCTCTTTAATTGCGTTTCCTGCTTTCTATCTCAGCTGCTTCTTTTTCCTTTCCACTCTTAAATTGGCAATATTAATTGTTCACATCACTTTAGGTACTCTCATTTTCCATTTCATTTGTAATAAAGTTGAATTTCTACTTGTTGATGTGTTTTTTCTTTAATATTGTTGTGTTGCACATGTTTCTACAAGACAATCTGAAAATGAGATTAAGGAAGTCAATACTTTGTTAATGTAGGGTGTTAGCAAAGGCGTAGTTGCGGAAAAGGTTTTCACATCAATGACAGAGAAAGGGAAGCAAGCTGATTTTGTCCTTTGCATTGGTGATGACAGATCTGATGAAGATATGTTTGAACTAATTGGTACTGCAGTGTCTAGGCGCATTCTTTCTTACAACACTGAAGTGTTTGCCTGCACGGTTGGTCAAAAACCAAGCAAAGCTAAGTATTATTTAGATGACTCATCTGAAGTGGTAGCAATGCTCGAGTCTCTTGCAGAAGCTACCGATTCTCCAGCCTCATCCGATGAGGAAGCTGATAGCTCCCCAAGGAAAAATGATGGCATTTCTTTTGTTTGAATTGGCTTAGTTCTCTGAATTGGGAGCATTCTGAGATTGGTTAATGGTATCTTTGCTTATACCGATGCTAGGCTTTAGGTACTAGGGAATGGAAAAGATGTAATTTTCTTTTTTTCTCTTATTTTTATCTCGTCCTTGCTCATTAGCATTTAGGCCCTTTCCTGGGTGAAATTTGCGTTGAACTTATTAGTTGGGATTCTTTGGGGAAGTGTTGGACAAAGTTGAAGCTTGGAACAGGTTGAGAACTCATGTTTCATGTGCATTACTAAGGACCAATTCGGTGATGCTATTTCTGAAGGATGGGCTTTATGCATTAATCTGGACAAGTTGGGATTATCTGATTTAAATTAGACAAAAGGCGAAGGCTTGATCTGCAAGAAAAGGCGTAGAATATACAGAAGAAATGTGTTGAGTTTGGCTGAGGGCTGTAATAGGTTATAATCAGATCAATAGTCTGAGCTTTGAAGTTCTTGAATTGTTTTCTTAAATTCAGAAAAGCAGATGGATGATGGGTCCTTGAAGTGATTGATAATGGGAAGTGGAGCATGTCGGCACTTGAACTTGTAGATTGGCACACTTCTCATTCCGCAGTTCCCCTGTACAGGTTTGGTATGGACTGCTTTTTTTCCTTTGTTCATTGGTTACTTTGGGACAGTCCTGATTAAAAGTAATGTGAATATGGGCTGGTTAATGCAATAATTTCTTTGACAGACGGATGCTCCCCAATGATAATTTTTTTTAGCTTGGTTTTTGTTCAGTACTGGAGACTTGGTTGTTATCTTGGTTACTCAGCAATTAGACAATGCGTGCCAGCAGCATTTCATTCTTTAAGACCTGGTGCCTTATATTGGAAATTCTTACCTAAGATGTGTATCTAGAGGGGATGTTGGCCAATCCAGTAGGTTGGGTTTGGTTTAATTACGGTGATGATGATGTGAGTGGCGTCGTTGTTTTGAACCATGGAGAGCAAGTTCATGATAATCTTGCTAGATCACGAAAAAGGCAAACACAATATATCAAGTACACCATTTACACAAATGAACAATGATATTTGAGCTTCACTAGAATTGAAGGCAAAGAACTACAAGATAAAATCATCACTATTCTTGGGGACCATTCGGTACTATATAAATAAAGTATATAACTTACATCTGTCAAAGAATTTGGCTATATGGGAGAGTAGATTAATCAGCCACAGCGCAGGTTTATTAGGAGCATATACTTGAGTAACTTAACAGTTACCTCACCAGTAGTCTACGCAAGAACAATTCCCATCCTTGAAATGATGAAACCTGCTAGAATCCCTTACGGTGATTTCTCGGTTTTTAACAACAGATATATACTTCATAGCTACATGACAATCATCACAGACACGCAAATTCTTCATTATCCTAACTGGAACTCCGTCTGGCGTATTCATCAGAGCAAAGGCAACAGCCAGTTTTTCACTGTGGTGCGCCAGGTTATATTCCTTTTCTTCCAAATCCATATCATGCAGGACAGCACTCATATCTGGCACATAACCGTGTGATTTCAGTTCAGCTGCCAGCTCTTTCAAGTATGAGTCAATCTCTTCTGATTGCGGATTAGATTTATCACCCATTATGAAATAGTGAACCTGATTTTTCATTTCGAACCAGCTTATCCCTGGCTTTTTCCTGACCATCCTTTCCCTCATTTTTCTTCTTATCTCCAAAACGTCCTGCCATTTTTTAGCAGAGGCCTGCGTATTTGAAAGGAGCACATAAGAAGCTGAATCCTCAGGATCAATTTTCAAAATCTCTCCCACTATTCTTTCAGCCATGCCTGCATTTTTATGAATCTTACAAGCTGACAGCAAAGTTTTCCATGTAATAGCATCAGGCTGGACAGGCATGGATCTGATAAAACCTTCTGCTTCCTCCAAACGGCCTGCTCTCCCTAGTAGATCAACCACGCAGGTATAGTGTTTTACCTGAGGTTTCAATCCATACTTTTCTACCATCAGATTGAAAAATTCAAGCCCCTTGTCTTTCAATCCACAGTGACTACAAGAATAGAGTAAGCTCAAGAAAGTAACTTCATTGGCTTTCAGTCCATGAAGCTCCATCCTCTTAAATAGCTCAATGGCCTCGTCTCCTTTTCCATGAAAGCCATAAGCAGAAATCATCGAACTCCATAGAACAAGATCATCTTGAGCTCCTCCCCTCTCCTCGAAGGCTTTTACTGCATCATCTAAGCGACCACATTTCGAATACATAGTAATTAATGAACTAATAACAGCGGCAAACAACATTACCCCAGCTTTTATCACCTCAGCATGAATCTGCTGGCCTTGCCCAAGAGTTGACAGCTCAGAACATGATGTGATTACGCTCACAAAAGTGATTTTATCAGGCCGTAAGCCAGCCATTTTCATTATGCAGTACTGATCCAGCGCAGCCAAGGCACACCCATTCTGCACTCGCCCAGCAATAAGCGTATTACAGGCTACAGCATTATGAATTGGCATTGACTGGATCACTCTCTCACCCTCACTCAAACTCCCACACTTCATATACATATGCGCCATCGAACTTCCAACCACCAAATCAAACTCCAACCCGGATCTCATCACATAACCATGAACCTGTTTTCCTTTGATCAAATCCTTCAATCCCGCACACCCTCTGAACACACTCCCCAGTGTGTAGACATCAGGTAAAAACCCATCTGTGTGCATTTCTGCAAACAATCTCAACCCCTCCTCATTAAACTCAAACTTGATCAACCCTGTGATGACCGCATTCCATGTGGCAGAATTCCTCTGACTCATTTCCTTAAAAACCTCGATTGCAGCACCCAACTTCCCGTTCTGTATGTATCCTCCAATTAAGATGTTATAGGACATGACATTTCGTTCGGGCATTTTATCAAACACCTTAAGAGCGGTTTCCAAATTGCCCAATTTGGCATAGGCGTTCGTCAGGTGGTTGGATACAAACTTGAGCTGTGACCAACCACCAGTGATAATGATCGAATGGAGCTGTTGGGCCAGCAGAAGAGAGCGGCGTTCGACACATGCTTTGAGGAGGTGGGAGAGGAGAGGTGGGTCTTTCCATATAACCAAGAAGTGGTTGGTGAAGGCTTGCTTGAGGTGGCCTTGGCTGCACAAGGCTATGAAAGACTCGGGGGACGTGGTGGCGGTGGCGGTGGCGGTGGCGGTAAAGAAAGAGTAGACAGATTTAGTCTGGAGGGAAAGAGGAAGCGGAAAGAGGGGCTTTGAACATGACGTCCCCATATACACAAGCAAATTGCCATAATTTTCACAAGGTAGTCCAGCTATAATAGTCTGCTGGGGAATTGAGAAAAATGCTCAGACTTTTCCATCAAAGTCTCTATTTTCTATTTAGGTGCAATTACACATACTTCAGATCCGTTACGCTTCAAACTTTAAATCTGCATATATAAATATGAGGGTATTAACACTCTATCAATTAACCACTTAAAATATTTATATAAGTCTTAAGAGCCTATTTTTTCATTTTCCGGAATTTGGTTCCCTTCAATACATTTTTTTTTCAGTTACATCTAATACATATTTAGATGATTGTCATGTCATAAAAAAATTAATCTACTAAAAAATATGGTCTTTAATTTACTGCAATCTTAACTTAAATTAAATTCAACTATTTATGCAATAAATTTTTTTTCATTAAGACCCAGAGATCCAGTTTCTTCTAGTTCTAGCAAATTTTTAAATTTTCCCCGTCGACCAAGTTGCCAATTGTTGGGTCTAAAATGGACGGTGCCATCTCCATCTCTAACCTTGATGGACACAGTTTGGATCAGAGGGATCGGAGTGAATGTGGCAGCAGAAGACCCAGGCACGAACGGGGGTTTCTGATTTGATAAAGACCGCATTAGTGCTATCAGCGTATTTTCATGCTTATTTGTGGAGGAATTTATTAGTTTGTTGTCAACTAGTTAAGAAATTTTGTCGTGTGAAAAAAAAAAAAAATTATTTTCAGTCATATAGTTTTCTTGCTTGAGTTGCTGATACATAGATATTTTGATGCATAAATTACTTTGAGTCCACACTTTTATAATTCTTGAAATTAGTATTGGTTTGGTGGTATTGCTTTCAAAAAACAAAATAAAACAAAACAAAGTTGCAAATTATTGCAATTATTTTCTATTCCGAAACAAGAAATGTTATCAGGCTATAGTTAATGAAAGTAGAGGCAAAGTAAAAATCTTATGTCTATTTTTTAGTTTGAGTTATACGACAACTCTCTTGTTTATTGGGTAGTTGTAGTTAGGAATAGCTACTTTCTTTCAAGAATTTTATATTTGATATCATTTTTGGTTTGAGAGATTTGAGGAATAATCATTGAGTTTCCTTAATTGAAAAATTCTTATTGCGTTAATAGTTGAATTTAATTTGTGTCGAGATTGTGGATAAGAAAAGACTACATTTACTATGACATGAATTTTTCAATAACATAGCAATAATCTAAATGTGTATTGAATGTAGTTAGAGAAAAAATGTATTGAAGAGGAGCCAAATCCCATGTTTTTATACTTGATGGGGGTGAATAATGACTTATTTTGTTGTGAATTGTAAGCCATGAGAGATTGATTGCTTTAGTCAACAACCCTAGTGTTTGACACAGAACAACACAAGGGATATATTTTGTTAATTCATCCACATAAATAAATGTTTAATTGAAAGTATATTTTCTTATCTGTCATTTTATTACATCAGATAAATATAATATAATAACTACTAGAAAAAAAATAGTCTTTTACTATCACCTCACATTTCTTGATCACTCTCCCATTTGCAAAAGTAAACCAAGACTTGTTTTATAATAAGTTGGGCATTAATTCAATTTCAATCTCGAGTACAAAAAAGCAGGATGAGATTAAGCTACGCCCCCGTAAATTATAGTTGAGGCACAACAAAAATAGGATTGCAACATTGTTAGCCAAAAAAACTGCAAAAGGCACACAAATATGAATTTAGATAATTTATTTTATTTTCTATTTTATTTTTTATTTCATTTAATAAATATATGACTCGTGCAGTAAAAACTTCTTCATAAAAATAATTTATTGAAAACAAAATATATTTAATATATGTACATATTAAATTAGAATATGTGATAAAATATGGATTCCGTATATACGAATTTCTAATAAAAAGGAAGTTGAATGAGTATTTGACACATGGTTCACATATTTATGATCGCCGATTGACCCTTTCAACCCGCCAAACATATTATGAAATTATGGGTTAATTGCACGCTATCACTTATCCTTTTGTGTTGAAAATTTTAACGGATGTCCAAAAAAATAAAAATTGTGAAAAATTCTTTTTATCCCAGATAAAAAGGTTATACAAAAATGTTGAATAATAATAATAATAATAATAATAATAATAATAATAATAATAATAAGGGTATAGTAACCTTCCTTTTCACCCTTTTAGGGTTTTCACGCATAAAAACCTCCTCTTGAATTCTACTGCTTTTCACACATGCGTCTCTCATTTTCATTTTAAAAGAATTTTTTCATACACACATGTTAAGGCTATGTTTGGTTGTAAATTAAGACATTTAGTCAAAATATTTTGGCAAAATGATTTTTGGGAGGTGAGGTTGGAGAATGTAATGGTTGGTTGTTTGTACTTTAGGTGGTAGGTGGATAATGTTTTGGAAAAATATTATTTATTTAGTTGTATTTTGAAAGAGAATAAGATGTTACATCAATATATATATTTTTTTTGTTGGGTTGAAATGGTGAAATTGATATTTTAAAATTGTTTATGTATTGCATAGATAGAATGGGTGGGGAGAACTAAAAATGAGAGGGCTAAGCATTAGGAAATGGATAGAAAATAAATTGGGAGTGTATTTTGTACCTTTTCGGGTGTGTTTTGAGAGTAAGTTTGGAAAATGTGTATAGTTTATTTGTTTATTTTTTGGGAGTTGGAAATGAATTGGCAATTTGCAACCAAACATAGCTTAAGAGTTTAGGAGAGTGCTAGCAAAAGGTGACTAATCTTATTCATAGTTTAAAATTATGATACATGTACTTTGTTAACTTTTCTACAACTGGAAACTTATCCATTAATATCAAATGTAACTTATTGTTATTATTAGGATTAGATCTCTTTGTTGGCATGAAAACTTGAACCTAGGTCTGTTGGTTGCAGTTAAATGATGAAAAATGCTAAAGTTGGAATTTGATCTTAGGTTCCTTAGTTAATGGAGAAGTCAAGTATAGAATTCTTATCTCAAAAAATAAATATAATTTAAAATAAAACTTTCAAAATTTTAAATTTAAAAAAGAATAGATTCCAATCAATTTTTGTTTGGTTTAATTGCATAAAACCCTTTAAAGTTTGGCTCATTTATAAATAAACCCAAAGAAATTACAATGACCTCTTAATTTCGTTCTGTCTAAAATTTTTCCATTAACAAATTTATTGACATCATCTAAAACTTTATGTGAAAATTCAAAAATATCATCCAATAATTGATCACATTATTTTTTAGGAAAAAAAAGCCCTTGAACCTATTCGTAATATTTTTTATACTATTGTTAATTTTAACATTATTTAAATTACTCATAAATTTTAGACATATTTTATTGTTAATAATTATTTAAATATTAAATAATCTTTAATTTCAAGTTGAATTAAAAATAAAAAATAAAAAATAAAAAATATAAACATATATAAATAATTTAATCAAACTTAATTAAACTTATTTATTAATTAAAAATAACAGAAGTAAAAAATTAGAAAAAAATAAAAATAAAAGTAAATCAATCTCTTATGAGATATAAATTTATAATTTTAAACTACATACTCCATAGCATTAAAACAATTAATATATTTAAATAATTTGATAATTTAAAGTTCACAATATAATTTTAATAATTTTGAAATTAAGTAACTTAATAATTAAAAACTAACAATAATAATTCTAATAATTTTAAATACATAATTTGATAACTTTAATTATAATAATTTTGGACAATATAATTTAATAATTTTAAATAAATAAATGAGTAAAAAATTAATTATTTTAAGTAATGTTAAATTAATACTTAACAAATTAGTTAAAAAATAAATAAGTAAAAATTAAAAAAAACAAAAAAATAAATAAAAAAAGGTATCATTTTCTCCCTCCCCTCTACTCCCACCCCTGGTCCCCTGCCACACCACCCAAACTCCTAGCCCCCCTCATCCATTGGCCACCCCCTCCTCTCCATCCCCCACTAACCCATAATTGGGTTAGCCATGCCCATCCCCCACGACCAAAACTCCCCCCTCTTTCTCCTACCCTCCATTGTCCCTTCCCTCAAGCCCCGCCAGTCTACAATCGGGCTGGCCATGGCTTGTGGCAGTTGTTGGTCAGTAGCAATTGGTGGAGAATTATATATAATGTATATATGTATTTAAATATGTATACATAATATAGATGTGTGCATATATATATATATATTCATATATAAATATATATTATGTTAAAAAATTGAAGACTTTTTATGGTATTTAATTTTTAATTTTTTAGTGAGGTTTAAATGGTATATTTTATGGGTCTTTTTATAAATAGAAAAAATTTTAGGGTTTTTTTTTTCATAAATAGACAATAGTTTATGTTCAAATTTTTACGAAAAATTGGGAGGAGGACTAAAAGTGTTAAAAAAGTTACGAAATTTGGAACCAAAAAGTGTTCAATGTTAAAAGTTTGGGACTAATAGTGCACATACAATTAAATTATGGGGCTGAAAAGGAATATTTTTTCATATATGTATGCATACATATATATTATTGTGTGTGTTTAAATATATATATAATATAGATGTGTATATATATCCACATATATATAGAAATATTTACTATTTTAAAATATACTTTTAGAGAGTTTTTGTGGTACTTAATTTTTAATTTTTTTTTAATAAGGGTTAAATGATATATTTTGTTTTTTTTTATAAACAGATAAAATTTAGGGGTGTAATATTTTGCATAATGTTTACATGAGCAGTAACTGAGTTCAAACTTAACATTCTTGATACATAACATTTACCTTTCAACATCAAAATATATAACTTAGCAAGCTCTATTGTACATGATAGATGCAAAAGCTCTGTACAACTAGCTTCTCATGTCTTCAAAGCCAAATAGAATTCAAACTTAGCATATTATAATTTATATATTGAATTCAAATCCTAATGACTTAGTGAGATGAATAGTAAATAGTTTAGATATAAATATATCGAATAAGAAGTAGGTAACTGAGATACTTTGACAGAGATCAAAATGAAGCAATATACTCATAAAAGCACTCACAGAAAGCCAAGTACTTATTGACAATAACTGATACTGATAAACCTCAAAGACGTAAGTTCGGAAATAAACCAACAATAGAAGATAAGATAAACCTCAAAGGCATAAGTTCATAAACAAACCAACAATAGAAGATAAGATAAAAACATATGGAGTTGCTGGAGGAAGGGTTCCAACCTTATGGCTCCCAAAGATAAATATGGAAACCAATCGTTTTGTAAACATATTAAATTTTTAATCAATTGAGAAGTGACACATGTAAACTAATATATTAAATATTAATTTAAAATTTTCTTTTTAAATTTTGGGATACATTAAATTTAATTACAAAAGATAAATAATTAATTTTAATTAATAAGTTAGTGTTTATTTTATGTTCAAATCAAGCATTATCATGTGTCAAAAGATCGAGTGTCTGCATCTATAGATCAATCAAATCAAAAATTTTGATATTGATATTATTTTTTAACATTTGATAATATCAAATCAAATATATATGATGTTATCTCTTGATATTTGATATTATTTTACCAAAGAGATAACTGTTGGAGAAATTTCGGGCAATCTAGAAGTCTTCCATCAAGTAACTAAATAAAGTGGTGATCCCAGTTCATTTGACACCGAAAAACAATTCCAGTATACGAGAGAAACTTTGAAAAAATCTAGCAACTCTCTCAAGCAAATTCAAGGAGATCCACGACATTCAAAGCGTTCTTAATGCAATTCATATTTTTTTGGTGTTTGATTCAAGATCAGGGTGCAAAGCTCTCGAATTAACATTATTTTTATTCAAGAAGATCCACAACATTCTAGATGATTTTTGCGAAATTCATATATTTTTGGTGTTTGATTTGAGATTAAGGTGCAAAACCCTCAAGTTGGCATTGTTTTATTCAAATCAAATTTAAAGGAGCTCCACGGCATTTAAGGCATTTTTCGCGAAGCTCAATTTAATATTATATTTAGAAGGAAAAAATTAGAGGACTAGATTAGAGATAGAATATGCAGTTGATTGATTAATTAATTTTAATTTTATTTGTACAATTTTTCTTGTTCTATAATTTTAATTTTTGCAAATAAAGAAAATTTGTTGTTACAAATTTTCGCACGCCTAGTGGAACTATCTCTACCTCTCATCTCTTTTCTTCATCAAAGATTGAAGTATCATGGCCACCAACAAAACTGTTGCGTTGAAAATGACTACTTCAAATTTTATAAATGCTAGAGTAAGAAGTGTTGGCATCACTACAATGAGTATGCCCAAAACGTTGCAATCATATTTGGAGGTAAATCCTTCACTTGAAGTTGTGGAAAAGGCATTTCCACATGCTATTGATACTAATGAAGGTGCTGGAGACTCAAAGGAAGAACCAACAACATCTATTCCTCACTTAACATCAAGTTCCTCAAGTGTGGCGCCACGCCAATGATGATGACAAGTGCCACAACTTTGGAGGAACGAATTGCTAATTTAACAAATATTATTGAAGGACTGGCAAAGCATGTCCAAGAGCAAGATTCTCAATTCTTCAAGTTGATGAACAAGGTGGATAATGCTGAGATTAGTTGTGTGATGGAGAAACAAATAGAGGATCAAGATGAAGAAACATCCACAAAGAGATAGCTAGTTGAAAATAAAAGCTTGTAGCAAAGGAACTGCAAGTTTCCACCGATGGACTAATTTCTATTGACTAGCTGATGGAGTTTATTATGGGAACTATCAAAGACAAATTTGAAGGAAGCTCTAAGTTATTTGTGACTTATTCCAATCCATTTACTTAAATGAATGGCAATTTAAAGATACAGATTGGTTATCAGTTACCAACGTTTCAACAATTTGATGGCAAAAGGCAATCTAAAACAGCATATGGCTCATTTCATTAAAACTTGTAATAATACTAGGACGTATAGAGATCACCTAGTTAAGCAGTTTGTTATATCTTTGAAGACAATGCTTTTGATTGGTATACTGACTTAAGAAGTAAGCTTAATTGATAGTTGGGGGCAATTGGAGCAAGAATTTCTCAATCGCTTTTACAATACTTAAAGGATAGTCAGTATGATTGAACTTCCAAATTCTCGCTAATGGAAAGAAGAACTAGTCATTAACTACATAAATGCTAGAGAAACTTAAGCCTTAATTGCGAAGATTAATTGTCTGAGGCTTCAACCATTGAGATGTGCATTTAGCCCAAAACATTTGAAAAGTTGACCACTCGAGCCTATGATATGGAGTTATGCATGTTTGCTAGTAGAGTAGAAGGACCACCAATTTAGAAGTTTCATAAGCTTAAGAAAAAGCAAGAATTCAAGAAAGAGGATAAATCTCTTACTAAGGTATAAAGTAACGAAGCTATGGCAATGAATGCAACACCCACCAAGTTTCGTACAAAGGCAGAAAGTGCAAAAAATGAAAAGAAATATGTCTTCCAAGAAAGAGGTCAAAGAAAATTAACTTTAAAGGAGATGCAAGCTAAGACATACCTATTTCTAGATTCCAATGTCCCTAGAATATTTAATGATTTTCTAAATGAAAACCTCATTGAATTACTTGAAATGAAGCGACCTGAAGAAGCTGGGAAAACTGGTAACCCAAAGTATTGCAAGTACCATCGATTAGTAGGTCATCCAATCCATAACTGCTATATATTCAAAGATAAAGTGATGCAATTGGCTTGACAAGGGAAAATTTCACTTGTGGAGGCTAATGCTACCTTAAATCATGCTACTATTGAGATTAAAAGAGATGTACTTAGTGATCACGATAGTAACATTGTGTGCTATATGATAAGTGAAGAAAAGACTTCCTCTAGCGAATCATGTTTATCTAATGAAGAAATCATGATGTAACTAAGAAGTGCATGTCGACAATGACTTTCACTGATGAAGACTTGCTGCTTGGTTCCAAACCCTACAGTAGGCCACTGTTAGTAACTAACTATGCTCGTGAGCAAAAAATAAATAGAATTTTGATTAATGGAGGTAGTCAATATCTTACCATTGTGTGTAATGAAGGATTTAGGAATCTCCACAGATGAATTGATAAGCAATTGCTTGATGATTCAAGGGTTCAATCAAAGAGGGGCAAAAAGCTCTTGGAATAATAAGGATAAAGCTATTGATGGATGATATGTTGTTAATGACATTATTTCATGTCATAGACACCAAGACATCATATAATATGCTTCTAGACCAACCTTGGTTACATGAAAATGGTGTAGTTCCCTTTACTTGGCACTAATGTTTCAAGTATTATCGAGAAGTTATGGTGAAGAAAGTGTTTGTAGATAGCAAACCTTTTAATGAAGTTGAATCACACTTAGCAAATGCTAAATACTACTTCGAAAGTATGGAAACTGCCAAGGCCAAAGAACAAAAGGAATCTAAGCAGCAAGATGATCTTAATGGAGGAAACAAGGTTAAAGACTTAACTCCAGCATGTAGTGGTAAAGATCATGTAAAGAATGAGTTGCCTTTGGTAGGATCTAAATCATTGAAAGAATTGATGTTTTCTCTAACCAAGCTTAATGTGAAGAAGCCATTCCTCAGCTACTGAAAAGATTTGTTCGCCTAACTTAAGAAGCCGAAAAAGAACATAGATAGTCCCTACAGCTTCAAAATGAGAATTACTTTGATCTAAAAGCCTATAAACTTCTTATTAAAGTTGGATATAACCCATAATAGCGTTCCATCTTGGGAAAACTTCCACTTGAGGCTTATGGCAAGCAAACATATGAACTTAACACCACCCAAAAGATGTTGAAGAAAAATGGTCATGGTGTCCAAAGCTTTCGAATAGGACTTGGATTTGTTCCTCAGAATTGTATTCACATTGCAATTAGGAGAGCCATCAATAATCATATAGTTGGAAAGGAGCTTTCATCAACAAATGATATTTTTGATGAAAACAAGAAGAAAGTCCTGTGAATCTCAGTCTTTAATAGACTTGGAAAGTGGCATCATAAAAGAACCCAACATTAGAGATTGAATTCATCTAAAATACCAAAGTACTTGAAATGGGTTAGCGAGTCAAAGAAGCTTAGGAGCTCAATTCCTTCATACATGAAGTGGTGCTCTATTTTGAATATATCATGTGGTAGAACCTTAAAGGTTAAACTACAAACCATTATTTTCACACAAACTTAAATAGATAAGAAAAATGATAGAGAGTGTGACTTCTTCAGATCATATTATTGTTAGTAATGGTCGATTAACTTGCCAAAGTATTACAGATCATCTTTTCAAGAAAATCTCTAAACTTATCAATAGAGGTTACATAAGTGAGAAAGATGGTCTCATATAGATGGTCCATATAAGAAGAAAAAAAATGGATAAACAAGGGCATGTGTGGAATTCAAGAAGACTGAGCCCATGGAAAAAGATATTGCCCCAGCATACCACATTACTTTGAGTGAAGAATTTTTTATTGAAGAGCAAGATGCTAAAATTGCGCCTCTTAAGTTTGAAAAAGGTGTTAAGGCAACTGTAGATAAATTGAAAGAGATTAATTTAGGTGATACCTATGACCTTCGGCCTATCTATATTAGTGCTTTATTGATTGCTAAAGAAGAAAAAATATATATTGAGTTATTACATGAATTCAAAGGTGTGTTTGCATGGTCATACAAAGAGATGCCTGGGTTAGATCCAAAGGTGACAGTCTATCATCTATTAGTGAAGAAAGAAACTCGTCCAGTTAAACAAGCTTAATAGTAGTTTTGCCCTGAATTGGTTCCTTTGATTGAAGCTGAAGTGAACAAGCTCATTGAGGTTCATTCGAGAAGTTAAGTATCCAACATAGATCTCCAATATTGTCCTAGTAAGAAATAAAAATGGCCAGATTCAAGTTTATGTTGACTTTAAGAACTTCAACGGTACTTGTCGTAAGGATTATTTTCCATTGCCCATTGCAAAACTCATGATTGATGTTACCACAGGGCATGAGCACTATCATTTATGGATGGATCATCTGGGTATAATTAAATAAGTATGTCACCAAAAGATGAGAAGTTGATGGCATTTTGTACCCCCAAGGGAATATATTACCATAAAGTGATGCTGTTTGGATTGAAAAATACTGGTGCTACATATCAAAGAGTTATGAAGAAGATATTTGATGATATACTTCACAAGAATATTGAATGTTATGTTGATGACACGGTTGTCAAGTCCAAAAGGCAAAAAAATCACCTCTAAGATTTGAGATAAGTCTTTGAGTGCTTGAGAAAATATCAACTCAAAATGAACCCATTAAAGTGTGCATTTGGTGTTACATCGAGAAAGTTTCTAAGATTTATTGTTCGTAATCAAGGCATAGAAATCTAGCAGCTAAAAATTGATACAATTCTGAAAATGCTTGAACCTCGAGATATCAATGAACTCAAAAGTTTACAAGGGAAGTTACCTTATTTATGGAGATTCATATCAAGTTTAGCTAGTAGATGTCAACCATTTAGCCGTCTTATGAAGAAAGACATTCCATTTGAGTGGGATGAAGCTTGTAGTAATGCTATTAAAAGTATAAAAGCTTATTTGATAAAGCCTTTTGTGTTGGTCACACCAGTACTTGGATGTCCACTAATTCTTTATATTGCTGCTCAAGAATGCTCTGTTGGAGCTTTATTAGCACAGAAAAATGATGGAGGAAAAGAAAATACCTTATATTACTTAAGAAGAATGATGACGCTAAATGAGTTGAAAAACTCGCCTTTTGAGAAAATATGTTTGGCTCTGATCTTTGCAATCCAAAAGTTAAAGCATTACTTTCAGGCTTATACTGTCTATCTTGTCTCAAAAGCAAATCTACTAAAATATGTCATGTCAAAACCTAACCTTTTTGATAGACTCGCAAGATGATACCTTCAGTTGCAAAGTTTGAGATTATCTATGTTCCGCAAAAGGCAGTAAAAGGACAAGTTTTAACTAACTTCTTGGCTGATCATCCCATTCTTGCTGAGTGGAACTTATTTGATGATCTACCCAATGAAAATGTCTCAGTAGTTGAAATTACACCTCCTTAGAAAATGTACTTTGATGAAGCATCCCATCGAGAAAGAGCTAGTGTTGGAATAGTATTCATTACATCAAATGATGAAGTATTATCATATTTCTTCATTTTAACTGAAAATTATTCCAATAGTATTGTTGAATATCAAGCTCTTATTCTTGGGTTGGAAATGGCGGTTGATATAAAATAATTTCACCTTAAAGTATACGGAGATTCTAAGTTGGTGGTCAACCAATTGCTTGGAACATATGAAATCAAGTAGCCTGAATTACTCCCATATTTTAATTATGCAAAATGACTCATTAGATGACTTGTGGATGTAGAAATTGAACATGTGCCAAGGAAGAAAACAAGCAGGTTGATGCATTAGCTAAATTAGCCTCTTCACTTGCGATACCTGAAAATGAAATACGAATTCTAATATGCAAAAGTTGGGTAATATTGCCAATTTTTGAGGATAAGGATTATGAAAAAGATGAAAGCCATGTTGTTCAAGTGTTTGAGATAGAGAAGGAAGATTGACGCCAATAGATCATGGGCTATTTGAAGTATGAAAAGTTACCAGATGATCCATGTCAAAAAGTAAATATCTGATATCGTGCAGCTCGCTTCATCTATTATAAAGGTGTACTTTATAGGTGATCATTTGATGGAGTCTTCCTGCGTTGTTTAAATGATAATAAAGCTATCTAAGCAATGGAAGAAGCACATATGGAGTTTGTGGCGCTCACTAGTTGAGTCCAAAATTACATTATTGGATAAAGCGAATGGGCTACTACTGCCAACAGTGGTAAAAGATTGTATATATTATGCTCAAAGATGTCAAGTTTGCCAATTTCTTGCGAATTTCACTCACCAGCCACCCAGGCCATTGCATTTGACTATTGCTTCATGACCATTTGATGCTTAGGGATTAAATGTGGTAGGACCCATGAAAAATTCTTCTACTAGGCACTTGTATATTTTGGCTACAACAGGCTATTTTTCTAAGTGGGTTGAAATAGTACCCCTCAAAGAAGTAAATAAGAAAAATGTTGCTAACTTTATCCGCATCAACATTATATATCGCTATAGGGTCCTCGATACGTAATAACTGATAATGGAACGCCCTTTAGTAATAGTCTTATAGATAAACTTTGTTAGAAGTTCAATTTTAAGTAGAGGAAATCTTCCATGTACTATGCCGCGACTGATGATCTTGTTGAGGCTTCTAATAAAACTTTATGTAATTTGCTGAAGAAAGTTGTCTCAAAGTCAAAGAGGGGTTGGCACAAAAGGATAAGATAAGCTTTATGGGCATATCAAACTACTCATAGAACACCTACACAAGCAACTTTGTATTCATTAGTTTATGGTGTTGAAGTTGTTTTACCTCTTGAGCAGCAAATTCCATCATTAACAATAGTTATACAAGAAGGATTGACTAAGGAAGAAAATGCATGCTTTTGTCTTGAAGAAGTGGAGGCCCTTGATAAGAAAAGGTTGGAAGCACAACAAAAACTTAAGTGTTATCAAGCTAGGCTCTCTAGGGCATTTAACAAAAAGGTGCGATCACGATCTTTTCAAGTTGGAAATTTGTTGCTCGTCGTGAGAAGGCCCATTATCATGACTTATTGAATTGAGAATAAGTTCACATCAAAATGGGATGGTCGTTATGTTGTCAAAGAAGTCTATACAAATGGTGTATATAAGTTGGTTGCTGAAGATGGATTAAGAGTTGGATGTTGGTGTTTGTACTCCCACCCATTTTCAACACATGCTATCATGAGTATTATTTAAAAAGGAGATGATTTTATTGTAACCGCTACTATGCATAAGGTTGGGAGATTGCTCCTTGACGCACAGGCCTAAATTGCATATTACTCCTAACCTACATCAGTATAAACTGTGACTAGTACCCACCAAAGATAATGCATGTGGTTAAACTGCCAACTTACCTTACCAAAGGTATTTTATGTGGTTAAAATATCAAATACCCCACATAGTCCAATGTGGTTAAGCAATGAATACTCTTGACCCGCATGAGTATAAATTGTGAACGGCACCGACCCTAACATGATGCTTTCTTTGAACTACGTTATGACTTGATCCCTTTATTGGGTACATAGGCAGTTTAGACATTCTCTACGTTCAGTCATAAGTTTATTTTAAATTATATTTTTTCTTTGTTTAAAGGGAAAAAAAAGTTGTTTAGTTGTTTTTATTAAGTTTGAGTTTTTTTAAGTTAATAAAAAAAAAAAGTTGTTTAGTTGTTTTTATTAAGTTAGAGTTTTTTTAAGTTAAAAAAAAATAGTTTAGTTATTTTTATTAATATGAGTTAATTAGTTTGTTGACTCTAAAAGAAAAAGAAAAAAAAGTTGTTTAGTTGTTTTTATTAAGTTAGAGTTCTTTTAAAGTTAAAAACATAAATAAAAATAGTTTAATTGTTTTTATTAGTTTGAGTTAATTAGTTTATTGAGTCAAAAAAAAAAAAA
>JACGDI010002091.1:56017-87719 GCA_014898725.1 Jacaranda copaia
ATATATATATATATATATATATAGTTTAGTTGTTTTAGTTACTTAATTTGAGTTAAAAAAATTAGTAGTTTGTTTTGTTTTTATTAGTTTGAGTTTTCTTTATTTTTTCTTTTTTGGTTTCAAAAAAATAAAAATAAAAAAATAAAAGATTGCAAGATAGAAAAGAAAAATAGCTTCTATTATGTAATCTCAAAAAATATATACAAACAAGTGCAGCATAGTTTAGTGTTTTTTTTCTTTTAAAAAAAAGAGAGCCAAAAGTTCCAAACAAATTTCAAATAAAAGGATTCAAATTCTTCAATTCTTCATTGACAGTCTCCAAGTATTTTATTGAAATTTGCAAATTATCAACCACTTTACTACTCAATGGAGGAGTACTCTTGATGGTTGTTCTTCATTAACATTAATAATTTTATTTTCCAACTGAAATATTATATGATTTGAGTGAGCAAATGACCAAAATGGGGCTTATTTAAAGAACAAAAAGAAGATGAAAAAAAAAAAACTTCTTTGGCAAAGTTCTCTGTTGACGAAAGATCACTTGGCTTTGGGGATTTGGAACCCTTTTTAAGTCTTTTCTAATGACGATTTGCATTACGACTACTACTTGTTTCTAAAAAATGATGATTTTTTCTATTTTCTTTTGGAGGCTCGATATCTTCTAAGTTGGGAGGATTTTGAATATCTTTAGTAAGTGGTCTATCCCCTTTATCATAATCCTTGTTCTTGAGGGAAATTTTGATTGACTTCAAGTTAATCAATTGTGCAATATTTTTGCCAAAATAATCTCCATAAATTTTAGTCTACCACTTTTTGTAAGCATTCGAAGATAATTATTTTACATTTGGGGACACACAAAGAAATCATGATGTAGATATAAAATTATGCAAAGTGCATAAGCACCAATATTGAAGTCCTTCATCTAAATTAGCTGTGTGAATGTCATGCGCAAGAATTCCAAAAACTTCTTGATAATATCCAAATTGACGACTAAAATAATGAGCATTATAATGTTCAATAATAAAGTAGTCGCCTTACAGCAAAGGAAAATAATTTGAGCGAATAGCAATGAAGTGTTTTTGCTCCAATTCTCTAGCCTTACCATCATCAATATATGAAAGTCCTTTGTCTTTGATAATCATGATACAAGTCTAGGAAATAAAATCCCCTTTGTGAATTCTCCTACGGGCCTCCTTTGAATTATAATTTTTTGCATCTCCTTTGCTGGAATAAATCACCATTTTTGAGCCACATATTCTTTGCCAAACTTGATAATGTGTCTTGAAGTAGTGTGCTAACTAAGCATAGACAAAGTGGATCGAAAAAGAAGAATGGACACGACTTGAGATCGGGGAACCTGAAATTTTATTTAAACCATTATGGATGTTGGTTAAAATTGGGATAGCAAGACTAACCTTCCTACCTGTGGCCATGATGCATGCTATCTTGAAAGTACTGGGGCATATTAAATTAACATTATTGGTAGGAAGAACAAACGAGTAAAGCCAACAAGCCAAATATGTCGCCAAATAAGTTTATTCTCTCAAGTTCCCAAGAATTCAAAATTTTAAAAATAATGCCTCATTTGGAGTAGACCATTCTCCATGAACACCAAAATTGCCAAGAGGATTATGAGTTGATTTAGGTCGAACTGTCTTTTTCGCCTTGTGTGTTGGTGGTTGATGGATTTTATGGATTTTATGGCTTTCCAGAACTAATACTTCACCTATATTTCTATAGTAACTTGATAAAGTTGATCTACATAGACACTCATTTGAAGTAAATGATAAGCTTGAAGTAAGTATTTTCAAGAATTGAGAATAAATTTACTTCATGTCTCCTCAACGCCAGTAAGCTTCTTGGCACAAGGAATCACTTCATCATAAAAAAATTTCATCATAGGGAGGTTTGCAAGGTTGTGCAAATCTCATAGTGATATGGACAATTCTCAAAAGAAAGTAAAAAGAGTATTTGTAAGTGGACACCATGCCTCTCAAAATGCTTTGATAATCTTAGAATTTTGATCATATGTGAATAATGAAGCATACGCTAGATTATATATTTGTATGGCAATCAACTTGTGCTTGCATTGACTAAAGACATCTTCAATCTACTCCCAGTATTCTTTGATGTAGTGGAATTTACCATTAAATTGAAGAGTTTCTCCCCACTTGGCTTTTCCTTCAATGATGTTGCAGCTCAATGTTGGTAAAAAAATTGATTTATTTGATTGTTGATGATGAGTTAATTTGTTTGAAGGACAATAATGAGTTTCTCTTAAAGCACATACTTTGGAAGTCTTGAACTCCCAGGACCACTCTTCGGTATGAAGTGAATTAGTCAATCATGGCCACTTTGCTGCGTATTTTCCAATAAGGGGATTTTAAATAGCCAAAAGTGTGCCTTTCTCCATAGATTGATTCTCTTCATCAAGAATAATTAAATATTGCACTCTAGTACCAGTTGAAACATCCTTAAAGTAAACCAGGTGCAACCTGTAAGGACATGATAAAACCTAATCAAGTTGTTAAGGAAGAAGGAAGTAACACATGATATAATCTAGAGAAGATTGATATGAAGAATGAAAGAAAACTAAACAATAGTGGTTATATTTAATGTTCACGTGAATTGATGAGGAATCAAGTTGATAACAATGCTAAAATAATAAAATATGTTCAGAGGAGCATTTTATCAAACATGAAAGATGCATGAGCTGAGGGAGAAAAAATGCAAAAAGTTGAAGAAGTAATCAAAACCAATCAGACACACAAATTGTTCTTGCTTGCCACGGTAGTACGATTTCTCCCCTTCTTATCACAACTATTTATAAGGGTGTGATTAATTTAGTAGAGTTCAAGTGGGAAACTTCAATCTAGTCCCCAGGAGAGCTAATCATATCATGTTTTGATCTGTGAAATCAGTCCGAAGACTCCGAGCATATTCAGTTTCTGTTAAAAATTGGACAAGGAGTTGCTAACCGGATGCGGTTAACAAGTTTGAAGAACACCAATAGAAGTGAGATACTATTTACCCGATTGGCTCTTGAACTTCTTAACTGATTAGAACTCTGTTTGGCGTTGGCATGAGTTTTCATTTGTTAAAGCAGCAGCAGTTTCGGCGAGCTTCACCAAGAGACTGAAATATGAAATCAATTTGATGGTGGGCCATGCAAAAAAATTAGGATTTGGTTGCTGGATTCACTTGTTTCACAAATTGAGATCTGAGGTGTTCAAATTAAATGGTGGACCACACCCAAGGAAAGCATGGAAAAACGGGAAAGGAATTTGACGAGGATTTAAATTCTCAAATTTTCTGCCGCCATGTTTGCTTTAGCAAATGTTTACTTTGACAAATTGAAATCCAACACCAATCACATTAATTTTCTTGTGGGCCGTCACTACAATAAAAAAAAAGTTCCTTCTTGTGTGGATTTCACTTTCAATATGTGATTTTGGGCGTTTCATATAAATTTTGATAGGGCTTTTATTTGACCCACATTAAATATGGATATATATATATATATATATATATATATCCTTATATACTTTAAATCTTGTTTCTTTTGGGATCGATTTACACCTTTTTGTTAAGCCTTGAAGTGGGCGTATTTATAAATATATTAAATTTTTGACCAATTAAAAAGTGAGATATGTAAAATAATATATTAAATATTAATTTAAAATTTTCTATTTAAATTTTGGGATATGTGAAATTTAATTTCAAAAGATAAATAATTAATTTTAATTAATAATTTAGTATTTATTTCATGTTCTAATCAAGCATTGACACATGTCAAGAGATACAGTGTCTGCATCTATGGACCAATCAAATAAAAAATATTTGATATTAATATTATCTTTTAATATTTGATATTATCAAATCAAATATACATGATATTATCTCTTGATATTTAATATTATTTTATCAAAAAAATAACCGTTGGAGGAATTCCAGCCAATTTAGAAGTCTTCTATCAAGTACTTATATAAAGGGGTGATCCCAACTCATTTGACATAAAAAAAAAAAAATTTCTAGCCGGCAAGAGAAACTTTGAAGAAATCCAGCAATTCTCTCAAGCAAATTCAAGGAGATCCGCGATATTCAAAGCATTCTTTACAGAATTCATATATTTTTAGCATTTGATTCGAATCAAGTTGCAAAGCCGTTGAATTGACGTTATTTTTATTCAAGGAGATCCACGATGTTCAAGACGTTCTTCACAGAATTTATATATTTTTGGCGTTTGTTTTGAGATCAAGGTGCAAACCATAGAATTGGCCTTATTTTTATTTAAGAAAATTCACGATGTTTAAGGCATTTTTCGCAGAACTCATATATTTTTTACGTTTGATTTGAAATTAAGGTGCAAAGACCTCTAGTTGGCGTTATTTTATTCAAATCAAATTTAAAGGAGATTCACGGCGTTTAAGGCATTTTTCACGAGGTTCAATTCAAGATTATATTTGAAAGGAAAGAATAAGATGATTAGATTAGAGATAGAATCCACGGTTGATAGATTGATTAATTATAATTTTATTTGTATGATTTATCTTATTTTGTAATTTTAATTTTTGCAGATAAAGAAAATTTGTTATTACACTCTTATCCCTCCCAGTTCTGAGTGCTCGGCTTGAACAAAACACACGCACACCTCTGACATGGTCGATCGCATACTGATCCTTTGCTCACAGGCAGTTAACCTGCAACTGTTTGTGAGACAAGATCGCTAGTAGGTACTAGTTTGAGAGACCCCACCATTAGTCTATTTCGCATGTCCGTCTTTCTGATCCTAGTCCCGAGCCCAAACTTCTCGTGGCGTCTCTCCATGTCTAAACTTCCTAAGATTATCCCCAAGGGTCTAATTAACAACTAATTCCAAAGCAGAATCATATTTCAGGTAATGATGTTATAAACAAGAAATAATTGAATGTAGGAGTATGCATTTGGTTAAAACCAATCGAACTAAATGGTTTGGTCGGTTAACTAAATTTTTTGATTTTTGAAAATGTCTAACCGAAAATTGAACCTAACCGATTTGATTGGTTGGGTTTGGTTAAACTGAAATTGAACCGGTCACAATAGGTTCCGTCTCGATTTGGTTTTTTAGCCAAAATAATGCCGGTTCAAGGTTTAGTTTGATAAAAATTTTGAATTGGGTTACTTATTCTTTTAATACCAAAAGATTTACTTGATAAACAATCAACCTATCGGTCGGCAAGACTGTCTCAAGTAACAATAAACATATTAATGACCCAAGTACATTGACATTATATCATGTGACAACATAAGAATCATCAAATGAGTCAACGGGAGTGAAACAGCAATGGAAGGTCAGATAGGATTTCAAGTAATGAATTTAGAAAATAGATAAGTCAATGGGTTGACAAGACCATTCCAATAAAATTTCAAATGACAAATTCATAAAACTAGTTGGCAAGACTATTTTGATAACAATTCAAAAAAATAATGTAACTAATCATAGTAGAGTTAGTCGACAAGGCCAAAGAATATAGAAAACAAGGAAACTATCATAACTCAACAAATAGACTTGAGTGCCATGAAAAGTGCAATCAAACTAAAGAGCATACAACCGAATGGATATTCACAAAAACAACCATGTTCCTTTTTCCAACAAGAACATGAAGTATAACCTCACTTTGAGTCCTAGTGCTCTCCAAAAGCCTCCTATTGGTTTGGGATGCTTGGATCCCCACACCTATTTTCATTTGGAATGCCATATAAATATCAATGTTACAATATAGCATTTACTACCAATAATTATGGCTAATTACACGTTCTAATTACTTTAGCCCACTTATCTTCTCAATTATCTTTCTATCTTGTCTTTATGCTAGAGTACTTAGTTATATGTTCTGTTTTCCTCAATCATCTGATTCATATTACTAGATTCACTACTCATTTGGCTCGTATAGGCAATTAAAGGTTTATTATGAATCTAATTTACCATTTTGACTTCTTATGCATGCTAACTTGATCAAACAGCATTGCTTAAATACTTTATCAATTTTGGGTTATTATTTCACTTCCATTATTAATATTTAAATTAATGTTATTAGTCCATAACTAATTAAATTTAGCTCACATCCATGAAATTAATATGTGTATTCACAATTAATATTCAAGTCTTATTACCGTTTCACAATTTTGACTTTCCAAACATGTCAATTAGCTCAATTGATAACTATTAGTCTTTTATCATTGAATTCAGGTCCACACATCACTTACAATCAAATTCTTATTCAATCATTATAGTCTATAATCACAATTTTTGTCCAAATAACTTACATTTACATCAAAAATTAGCCTAACAATTCAATCAGACCAAATCATGAATCAATTAATTGAAGTTCTACACAAATTGACCAAGTTCGATGCTAAATCACTGCACAAACAAAGTCTACATGCACTCAGATCATCGAGCTAGAGATTATGCCCTAACGCCGCCGACTGCCGAACTACCGCCATGTGCTGCTATTGGAATTATGCGTGGTCGCCAATACTTGATGTGCCTCAACAAGGTGAGAAAAACACCTTGATCAATTTTTGAATTGAAAGTTAAATGGTCGGTTAATTTCTCGCTGCTGCCTCGATATCTCTATCTCTAGTGGTCCAAATCCATAATTGAGAGTTTCAACGTGCTCCTACAGCTGAGCTCAGCAAGACACATCTCTTGAATATGATCAATAGCTATTGAAACCACCGTTACCACCACCTCCACAGTGAGCTACTGACGACCTTCAATTTTTTGGCATTTCATCGGTTGTTTCAAGGTGGTTTCAGTATCAAAATGCTCATCTTGCTGTGAGGAAGGTAATGACTTGCTCAATTTGCTATTTTCCAGTTGCTAGAAAGGGGTGGTTTGGGAGAGAAAAGGCTAGGTTGCAATATGAAAATTAGACAAAGTGTTGGGGGCCTTTTATAGGATTGAGCTTTTTCAAAATTCCAAATTGATTCGAAAACTTTTCTACCACTTGTAATCTCGTCTAAGGACTCTTCCATCACTTGCAATTTAGTCATTCAACTTCTGAGTTCCTTACATTCGCCCCTTGACTTTCTAATTAACTCCTCCAGCTTTCTTTCTTTCTTTTTTTTTTCTCATATAGGGCCTACTCAATTTTTAATTTTTGCAATTAAATATTTATTCAAATAAGTTTTTTGATCCCTCGGCTTTTCTTAATATATTATTGAGACCCCAAAAATTTCAAATGTAACACTTTCAATTCCTATTATTTTTTATTATTATTTTCTTTTTATTAATTGAATCATAATTTAATTTATCAAATTCCTATTATTAGGGATTTTCTGTAATTAACAATTTAGGAGTGATACGAGGGGGATTTTCATAAATAAATAATAATTTTCATCCAAATTTTAATGTAAATTGGGAGGAGGACCAAAATTGTTAAAAAACTTATGAAATTTGGACTAAAAATGTTCAATTCCATTAGGTCGGGACTAATAATCCATACACAGTTAAATTACGGCGCTATGAAGGCAATTTTTTCAAACATTTACACACCAAATTAAACAAAAACTACGCATAGATGATACATAAGGGCTCTATAGACAGCAGTTTTATGTAACCTATTTAACAAGTGACTGGTTACAGTAAATAAACAACATAGATCTGTTGAAGCATATCACACAAACTAGATTTGTTAGAACTAAAGTCAATCATCTACAATTGATCATGAGTTATGACTGATGTTAGACTTCCCTATCAGACTAATTTCATTGAACTAAATGATGATTCAACACCCCACTTTAAAAAGATTAAAAAAGAAAAAGAAAACATAATTTTTTCCTTTGCTCACTCGATGTCGAGCTCCTTGATATGATAGGTCCATATCAATCATTTTTATAAATATCCTGAATCACTAGATAATAAAGTTAAGCTTTCAATCTATAATTATGAACTTTTGCTTTAATTCTATAGTTCATATTGACTTAATTTTTGAAGAATTTTACTAAGATCATCCAACAATTTTAATCTTGTTTCTCGTTGAGATTTAGGACTAAAATCCAACTTAGTTGAAAGTACGCAGACAAAAAATGATAATAAGAATGAATGCGTTTGGATAGAACCTATTGATCAACATCGGATCAAAGGTAAAATTAATTTTAACATCATAACATGAGTTTTATAATTTGATCTTTGTATAAAAATGGATGATTTCTTCTAAATCTAATTGAATATGAGAAGTTTTTTCTATGGTCATAATGTGTATATGTTTTTGTGTTTTGTCATAAAATAAGCAAATCTTACAAATTTATAAACATTTCATTTTTTGCATGTTTAGTGATTTATTTATTTATAAACTTAATTCCGTGATTATTAGCGATTAAGGATTTCTGAGCCTTTCTCTATGTTGTATCGAAAACCAAATATCCCTGTTGTGATTTGTAAATAACCACATGGAGCTAAGCATAGTAATTCTTTCTTTTTTTCCCCAGTTTATTTTATTTAAGGTACGCTCACTAATTTACAGATATATTAATGATTTATGATTTTGGGGTTTTAATATCACGTATAGAAAACATTAAATTACTATTATATTTTTATTCATAAGTTAATAGGAGGAGGTCAATATAACTGATCACAAATGGTTATGGTGTGATACAAAGTATGGCAAATTATCAGGGATATGTAATGATCACATCACACAACCTATTCCACTATTTTAGTATTCATTTACAGGTATCGAGTGTCAAGTATGTGACATTATTTTGCACTATTTTAATCATAACTTAAGAGATCAAACTCTCTTAGAGCTCATTTGGTGTCATTCTCAAACCTCATTTCATATTTTTTATTATTAGCATGTGTCCCGTGCTTTGTACAAACAAAACTAATTGCTATTAAAGATATTATATATCTATTATTTTAATTTATTTAAAGTTAATTTTTATTCATAGCAATGAAAAGTCACATTCTCCGTACCATCATCACATCTATAGCGGCACAATGTAAAAATAATAATTTTTAACTTTACGGAAGCCATATTAAACCAACCAATCTAATTTTAACTTTAATATATTATTTTAAATAGAAAAGACCAGGTTCTTAAAAAATTTCGTGTTTTAGATGATCCAAATTCAATATGATAAAATTGAGCAGGGAATTATCTAATTAACTAACCAATCTCCGAATTTATGAGATAAAGAAATATAAAATCAAAATTATTGAAACGGATATTTGCGTACAAGGTAAAAGAATTTTAACCCCTTTAAATATCTTTGATTTTTTCTCATCAATCATATTAGTTAGGAAGAAATAAAAATAAATATTTTTAAACAGCATAAATAATATGAAATTTGACAGCCAACAACCAATTATATTTTTTTTCTAGTTTAATTAATAAACTTAAAATTTTGAAAATTGAGAATTTGGTCAAAATTACACAATTACGGCACAACACCTAAAAATTGAAAAATATTATTTTTATATATTTTCACCCAACATATTTTTATTTTTATTCTCAAATCACATTTCTCAATAACCTATATATTTTCTTCTAATAACATACATATCATGTCTCTTTATTCTCACTTTTACTATCTCTTTCCATCTACAACCTACTAAACCCAACATAATTGTTACATTCCAACAATATATCTAAATACAAACTCATATTAATTATCTTTTCAAATTTTAAAAATGATATAAATGAAAAATAAGAATGAAACTACAACCAAACAAGCCTTAGATGTGGCACATATAGGGGATTTTTTGCCAAAAAAGAAAACCAATTGTAAGCGTAATTTCTTTGTTTACAAAATTAAAATTACAAGACAAGAAAACTCGTACAAATAAAGTGAAATTAAAATTTATCAATCAACTGTAGATTCAATCTCTAATTTAATCTTTTGATTTTTCTCTTCAAAAAATGATCTTGAATTTAATGAGCTTCGTAAAAAATACTTTAAACATTGTGAATCTCCTTAAACTTGATTTGAAGAAAAATAATGACAATCCAAGGGCATCGCACCTTAATCTTGGATCAAATGCTAAACTATATAATGAACTCCATAAATAATACCTTGAAAGCCATGGATCTCCTTAAATTTAATTTGAAGAAAAATAATACCAATCCAAGAGTTTCACACCTTAATCTTAAATTAAACGCCAAAATATATGAGTTCTGTGAAGAATACCTTGAACGTAGTGGATCTCCTTGATTTTGCTTCTGATAATTGCTGGACTCTTTCAAAGCTTCTCTTCCTTACTGCAATTTATGTTGTTGGAAAAAATGGACCGCTCATTAAACAAAAAAACTCACCTATTTATGATTCACTAGTTCAACTATTGGTTGGACCATAATTGAACTATGACGTCATAATTACGAAATATATATTTAAATTATATATATTACTTAAAAATTAATACAATGTCAAAATATAGAACATAAAGAGCTTAAATGATATTGTCTAATATAACAATTCAAATTTCACAATTCATATTATAAATGATTACAATAATTTAAATATCTCAAGTGTAAAGTTTAAAGTTGAGAGTGTTTGAGTTAATTCTAAGGTCTAAACTCTAAACTAGATTTTTTTTTTTTGACTTTTAAATAGCTTGTGAGTTGTACTTTAACCTTCAAATTTTGCACTTAGACAAAAAAAATTAAATGGAAAAATTGCTCTGGTTCAATTGATCAATGAGTGGTTCACTAGTTCACCAATTTGTCTGGCCGATTTAAACGGTTTTAACAAAATAGAGCATTTTTTTTAGTTTTTCGATTTTATGAGAAAACTGGACTAATTTGCCAGTCCGGTCCGATCCAATTTTTTAATCCATGATGTTGAATGAGATTTGGTTACTCTTTTTATATAAATGTTTGATGGGATACTTTCAGATTGACTTAAACTTCTTTGATAGTTATCTTTTTAATAAAATAATATAAAATATCAAGTGATAATATTAAATATCAATAATTTAATTGGTCCATAGACATAAATACTTCATCTTTGACACTTTTTAATATTTGATTTGAGCATAAAATAAATACTAGAGTATCAATTAAAATTAACTATTTATCTTTTAAAATTAAATTTAATAAATTCCAAGATAAATAGAAAATTTTGAATTAATAACTATCGTATTATTTTATACGTGTCATTCTCCAATTGGACATAATTAATATGTCTACACTAGCATCTAGGGCTATAAATAAATATTCAAAAATTCATTTACTATTCGTATTTATATTTATTTATACAAAATTTATCTATATCCATTTAAAATGGATATTATCCATATTCAATTAATAGATATTTGATTATAATTGAATACAAATTTGATAAATGCATATTCGATTAGTTTAATATTTGCTCAAAATATATATTTATTAAATAGTATATTATTTATATTTTTCAATAAAAATTTCATAATCCATATATATACATATATAAAAATTATAATTGAAGAATTAGGAAGAAAAAAGAATAGATTTAAAAAATTATTGTAGTATAGAAAAAAAAAATTAAAGAATAAAGTTAATTAACACAAATATTAGTGGCTGACTTTATAAGTAATATAGTTAAATGCCACTATTAATATTAATTTGTACTAATAATTAATTATAAGGTCAATTATTAATTAGAAATTATGCTATTTATTTGATTGTTTTCTTTTTAATAAAATTGTATAGTTTCTTCTATTAATTAAAAATATGTATTTGTTATAGTTCATAAATTCACGTATTTAGATATTTGTAAATAGATGTCTAAATAATTGTCATTGAATATGAAATTAAAAAAATAATTCGAATGCGAATAAGTTTAATCAAATACGGATCCATCTAAATATTTATAATCAAATATAGATGTATTCAAATTCGACCGATATCCGAAGAATACAAATTCGAATATTATTTTTAAATATTCATCAAATCCATATCCATATCCATATCTGAATATCTAAAAATTAAATAAATATAAATATAAATATAAAAATAATATATTTAATTTATTTAATATTCGTTCACTAAAAAGGTACTAAGACAGAAAACATGAAGGTTGTCTTTAATTGTTTCTAGCAATATATTATACATTTAGCATATTTTGTCAAGTCATTGAAGTATTATTATAATAAGTATTTCAGAAAAGATTTGAAGTGGATGATGTGGAGGTGGACACCTCTTTGGGTGGTTAAGATGGATCTTTTGCAACCCAACAAGATTGACTTTCTACTTGACAAACAATCATTTCTTGTCATATTTCCATGCATTTTAATGGCCGTGTATTTCGGATTCGATTAGAAAGTACTTTGTGATTACTGTATATAGATGGCTAGTCGTATTTATTGGATTGGACTAAAGACTTACTGAGTTTTTTCATATCTTTTAACTATCAACATTCTGAAAAAGGTAACTGTATTGGTTATAAATTTACTTATTTTTTTCCCAAGTTGTTCTATGTAATTGATATTTTTAAGTTTTCAACACCCTAACAAGGTAAATATATTCATAAAGCTTTTTTTCCCCCCCGAATTGATCTATGTGACATTTTTTTTTTCTTGTGGTATTTTTGATACATTTCAACAACCAAAAGCCCAATAAAAATATAAAAAGTTACAAAAAGTATACAAAAGTAATTAAAAGTTTGCGCTGGTAGCTACATGTAATAAAAGCAAACACTAGTAACTATCACATCCAGAGAATTTGAGATCATTCCACATAAAAGAAAATACATGTTTGCCTCAATCATTCAATGAAGACTACCTTTGGGACAAAATTGAATTTCCCCATTTTTTCTGGTTGCAACCTTTAAGGAGATATCTGTACTTAGAAATTCAGGAGGACTGATTTGTAAATAAATCAAACCTGCAGGTTACTTTTGAAATTAATCACTAAAAACTCAATTATTTTGAAATATCGATATATGCCGATGCGCATATGGTAATGGACTTTGTCCTAAATAGGCAGTTCGAAGTGTGTGAGATGGTGAATAACTTAAAAACTATCCAAGTTCTTGACTTTTTTTTTATGTGAGATAATAAGGTATTATTAAATATAAATAATGCTACAAGAAATTAGAAAATTTAAGACATACTTTAGCAACTATACACAATTTATACAAGTAGTAGACATTAGGTACAGTGATATGTTTTCATTCTAACATATAAAAGGGACAAAGAAGTCACTCTTTTAACTTCCATTACTACACTAGAGGAATAGGGGATCAGTACAAAGGAAAAAAATATATTGTATATTCAATAAATTAAAGCCTTGCAGTTAAGTTTAATCTGTTTTCAAATCTGTGTATATGGTATTATACAGTTACCGGAGCTGGTGCAAAAGGAAGAACTCTATTTTCAGCTGGAATTTCAACAAACTCTGACAGAATTGCCCGGAATTCATCTCCAGTCATCGTCTCCTTCTCAAGAAGGACTTCAACGATCTTATCCATTGCTGCACGGTTGTTCCGGATGTGGCTCAAAGCAATCTCATAGGCACTATCTGAAATCCTTTTCACTGCAGCATCAATATCTTCAGCAAGCTTTTCTGACATTGAATTCCTTGCCATCATTCTCATGATCACGTCAGCGCTTTGAGCAGATGAGTCAATCAGTGACCATGGACCTATTTCAGACATCCCGAAAGTAACAACCATCTGGAGAAGAAAAAGATGACTAACAGTTATAAAAATTGAACATTTGAATTATTAAATTATCTTTGTAATTAAGGATCATGCTAGGGGTACAAATGAGTTGAGCTGGCTCATGAGCCTCCCAAACCAAGCTTGGGAGTGTCCATCTTTAGCCGTTCTTGAGCCGTTTATATCCAAACTCGAGGCTCATCAATATATAATTCTAATATCCTTTATTTTATTAATATATGAGTGTGTATATATATATATATTAATTTTTTACTATTACTTAAGCTCAAGCTTGAGTTCGAAATGATTCAAAACTCATTTGAAATTTCAAGCTTAATCGAACCGAGTTCGAGTTTTCATCGATTCAATTGCGAGCTCAAGGAATCAGGCTCGTTGAGCTCGAGTTCAAGATTTTTCTCTAAGCTCTGATTGGTTCACCCCTTAGATAACATCATGGTATAAGAATGTTTACCTGCTTGGCCAGACCAGTGATTTGTTGCAAATCACCAGCTGCACCAGTTGTCACCTCAGGCTCGCCAAATATAACCTCCTCAGCGGCTCTTCCACCGAGCCCACCAACAATTCGGGCAAAAAGTTGCTGCTTTGATATCAAGGTTGGATCATCTGCAGGGATGAACCAGGTCAAACCACGTGCTTGACCACGAGGTACTAAGGTGACCTTTTGAACAGGATCATGCCCTGGAGTTAGAGTTCTGCATGAGAAAGCAAGCAGAAATGGTAAGGGCCCCATATATTAGTCTATTTAATGAACAGTGAATAGGAAGAGTATAAAACTTGGTAGCAGTAAAAGGTTAATCAATCATGATTGATTTTACATAGTATATTTTAGAAGAACAATAGGTCAAAGGGAAAAAGAGGACATTATTACTGCAATATGTAGGAGAAGAAGAAAAGAAGTATTGTCATGATCATTCCTCAATGCTTGCTCAAAACATCCATAATATGTTCTAGTTATTCATTAATTCCAGATACTAATTTCCACATGAAACAAGCTAGATTGTGAGTCAAAAATAGTGGTTTAAGCTCAGAAAGTTCAAGCATGCAGCATTGCAGCTTAGCTAGGTGTTCCCATAGAATGAAGATGCACTATTCAAATGCATGTAGGCTAGGCTGAATATGATTCTTGGAAAGTCAGAAGTGTGGTAGCTGGAATAACTGTAACAGAAGGAGCCAAAAGCTCAGAGGAGAGTTTGTAATGGTAGAATGCTAAAAAAGTTTGCAGCATAAGATTGATCCAGGTCCAACTTTCAAGTTAAAAGCATGATACTACTCTTGTTAACATAAATCCCTAGAAGATCAACTTTTGCTATCCATTTATTACTACATAGTATAGATCTGCACTTACCCACAAATGGCATGGCCTACTTCATGGTATGCCACAAGACTTTTGCTCTTGCCATCCGTCATGACTGTTCCTTCCATTCCAGCAACTATCCTATCTATTGAATCATCAATTTCTTTAGAAGAGATTGCCGTCTTACCACGTCGACCAGCCAGAATAGCTGCCTCATTTAAGAGATTAGCAAGATCTGCTCCACTAAAACCAGGTGTCCTCATCGCTATCACTTCGAGTGACACATCTGAATCAAACTTTTTATTGCTTGCATGGACCTTTAGGATTTCAGTTCTTCCACGAATATCAGGAACATCAACAGTTACCTGCATAAAGAATCAAATCATGTAGGTTCCTTCTTTGAATACTATATTTCAGGAACAACGCATATAATATATATTTACCTGTCTATCAAACCTTCCTGGTCTCAACAAGGCAGAGTCAAGTATATCTGCACGGTTAGTTGCGGCAATTACAATTATACCAGTGTTCCCTTCAAAACCATCCATTTCTGTCAAGAGCTGGTTTAGGGTCTGCTCCCTTTCATCATTTCCTCCACCAATACCAGTTCCCCTTTGACGCCCAACAGCATCAATTTCGTCAACAAATACAATGCAGGGAGCATTTTCCTTGGCCTTCTTAAAAAGATCACGGACCCGTGAAGCACCGACTCCAACAAACATCTCAACAAACTCGGAACCTGAAATTGAGAAAAAAGGAACACCTGCTTCACCAGCAATAGCCTTAGCTAGTAAGGTCTTTCCAGTACCTGGAGGACCAACAAGAAGAACTCCCTTAGGGATTCGAGCTCCCACAGCAGTAAACCTCTCTGGCTTCTTCAAGAACTCCACTACTTCCATAAAATCTTGCTTTGCTTCATCTACCCCAGCAACATCATCGAAAGTTACCCCAGTGTTTGGTTCCATTTGGAACTTAGCCTTTGATTGACCAAAGGCCAGTGGGAAACCAGGCCCACCAGGTCCACCCATTCCACCAGAGGACCGTCTTGAGAGTAGGAAAAGACCACCAATTAAAATTAAAGGGAAGGCCAAATTTCCAATTAAGTTAAACAAAAGAGAACCAGAGTCCTCTTGGGCATTGTGGGCAGCAAAGTCAATGTTCTTCTCCCTAAACTTCTGAAGAAGCTCCTGGCTGAGCCCTGGGAGTTGCACACGCACTCTCTGCACTCGATTACCCAACTCTGGAGAGAGAGCCTCAACAATGGCTATGGTACCATTTTCAAATAGATCAACTTTTTGCACTCTATCCTTATCTAGATACTCCAAAAATCTAGAATAAGACATCCTTGAGTTGGAAACACCTTGGTCATCTGCAATAGCTTTCCCGTTTCCCAGTAATGCAGGTATGGCAACTCCAGCATTGCCAAGCAACAATTTCAGGAAGTCTCTTCTTCCTTCAGTTTTCCTTTGATCTAGAGATGCTCTGACACTACCCACTTTAGGTGTATTATCCAATGATGAAAGGCGTGAGGATTGGATAAACTGCCTGCCATAGATTTCCTTGCTCAAACCTGTTCTAGTATTACCTACCGATAAACCATTTCCTACTACACACGCTGATGAAGCCGCCATCTTTGTTCCTCTGCAATTTAGCAAACAAAAATTTAGTAATGAACTTGGACAAGGATCAATAAATCACCACTCAACAATTAACAATATTGTGGAGATGTTGAGTCACGGAAAGGACAAAAATCCCAAATTTAATTTGTCAGGCAATAAAAGCAATCTCTATCAGTTCATTGAAAGGAATTCTTATTCAAGGTCGAGAATCTGGGCCGAAATATAAAACTCTAGTTTTTCACGTTACCAGTGATACCAAGGGGCCAACTGTTCAAGAATTGTAGCATAAATTAAACATGGCGGAAGTTTCTCCTGGGACTCGAGCTAGTAAGTAGTAATAATAATTGTCAAGAATTGTGAGAGAGAGAAACAAAGAGAAAGAGAGTGAATCAAATTACAACAAAAAGATTGACGTAAGCATCAACAAGACCCGAAATATAATGGCGTCTTAAGGTCCAAAACATTCAAACACAGAAAGAACACAACAAAAACTAATCTCACAAGTAAATATCAACTATCATTTCAATCTTCAGCAGCAGCTTCTAATCAAATTACTCAAAACCCATTAAGAATATATGAGGTTCACGAGAATTAAACTTATCTAACTCCACAAATTGAGCAACCGGGCTTTATGCAATGAGTAAACCAAAAGTCAACACATTCTTAACATAATCAACAAAGTTTGATGCTTTCTTTCTGTAAGGAATGAAAGACATACCTAAGAGGAGAAAGTGATTTTGGAGATCGAGGAAAGAATGAGGGGAGTGAGTAATTTAGAGAGAAAGGATGTGGTTTGAGAACAGTTTACGTGGCATTTCGTCCGTAAGTGATTGGTCCACCCTTTCATTTCACTTCTCCTAGATTTTTTGTTTGGGATTTTGACATTTTGTGCTATATTTTCCATTTGGCTTGGGAATTTGGGGTTGGTGGTCGGCTTGGGGTTAGATTAGTTTTTATTTTCTTTTGTTTTGTTCTTCCTTTTTTTCCCTTTTTTTTTGAATTTATGTGGAGTAGTTCCATGCTGTGGGTTTGGCTATTTGCTTTGTTCTTTTTGTAGCCACTGCCCCTTCTTGGATATTTCACACGAAATTTTTCTTTAAGAAAAAAAATGTTCTCATATATAACATTTTATATATTTTATCTTTGTAACAAAAATGTCTTCATATAACAAGGCAGTCGTTTTTTTGCATCTCTCTCCAATTTTTTGCCAATTCAATTATTTATTTATTTTTATTTTTCTTCAATTCGCTATAAAAATTGATATTTAGTGGCGTTAATTTTTCTTAAAATTTTTTATTTATTTATGGCATGTTAGTATGTTATTTAAACATCACTATCTACATTTTCTGTGATACATTAGCATGTCAGTTAAAATATCTTTTTGACATTTTAACATATCATCTATTGTAATTTTGTGTCATATTACCTTGTCATTTAAATAAATTTTTGTGGCTTTTTAACACGACACTACATGCATTTTTAGTGGCACATTAGCATGCCATTTGAAAATATCTTCTACAACATATTGACATGTTATTAATCAATTTTTGTGACATTTTCACATATCATATGCATTTTTGGTGCATATATTTTATCAATATCACAACACAGATAAATTAAGAGCATTTATATCTTTAACTATACCGTCATAAGTGAAATTTTTAAAAAATATCATTAAATATAATATTGCCACTATAATATTATTTAGATGGTATTTTTTTAGTATTTTTAATGTCCAATTTTGTTGTGGTAGTTTCTCCATGTATACATTATAGTTATGAGAATAGAAACCAAGAATAAGGGCATTCTAGGAAAATTATTCAAAAATATACTAAAAAGGAGATGATGCTTTATTAAAAACTAGCGGTTGTTGCACGAAATTTCCATGCACTTGCATAAATATTTTTTGGTGTATTTTATATCTTTGTGTATATTTTTCTTTCCCTATAATAAAAGTTGGTTGATGTTTGAACTATATAATAATTATCTACAATTTTATGTATTATATATTTTAAATATTAATTAACCCTATTACAGTGAAAGAAAAATATGAACAAAAATATAAAATACATTAAAAAAATATTTATGTGTGCAAGTACCACATAAGACAAATGCTAGTAAAATTAAAATAAAACGAACTAAAGGGCACTTATACACCAAGTACTTTATACATCCAAATCATTATTTATGAAATTATTCCAATCAAATATTTAATTTTATACCAAAAGAATATCAAAAATTAAAGATTCTGAAATAAAAGAATATTAGAATAATTTTTGGGTGATTCAAAGTTTCCAAATCTTCCAACTAATTTTGGGTTGCGTTTCACTATTTTGTTCACATTTAATCATGGAGGCTTAAAAAATTCCTTTAGCAATGTATGCATACTTATGTATTGATGGCTCGTTTGCTTGTTATGAAAGAATTAAATATAATTGATAAGTATAGAATTTATTATTTAAATGATATATTAATACTTTATTTGCTTGTTTAGATCACTAATATGAATATCTTAATTTTAGTACAATCAATTGTTTGGATGCTTAGAATTATAGTACATAATAAATTTAAAATATTAATTTTATTTCGAATTTTGTTTTGATAATTGAATTATCTTCATTGAAAAAATTTCAATATATCTAGTGTGGTAGTGAATCAGTCTTTATTTTTAAACTTTTTTCTCGAATAATTTATAATTTATTATTGCCTAAAACAGAGTTCTTTATTTTGAAAAGTAATTAACTTGCAAATTTTATAAAACCATACATGTATTTCTCTAATTAAATTATTTTATATTTAATATGTTTATGATATTAGTTTGTACTTTAACAAAATAAGTTCATATTAGGTGTAGATTTATATTTCAAAAATATTATTCATTTTTCAATTTACAGAAAAAAGTTTAGTTATAAATTTTATTATCTTGGAAGAAATAATTTTCATTTAAAAAATTTATATTTTTTAAATAAATATTGTATAAATTTTTTTATAAAAATAAGTTTGATTGTGCCAATAATTTAGTATTTTCTTAAAAACGTAGTCAGATAAATCAAGTCTTAGTGATATATACATATTGTTAATTAAGCCTATATTCAATTTATATGCAGAGACAATTTCGTCATTTGATGTATTAATCTCAATTTTTCTAATCTTAGAATTATAAGTTACATCAAGAGGGTGGAATATATAATTTTAATATTTTAAAATAAAATAGTAGATTTTCTATTAATTATGGGCTTTATATAATTGTGATAGCTAAATATTTAATTAAATTGAATTATACATATATCATATACAATCCCAACAATCAAATGAGCCCCGAGGCTATTCTCATTTTCTTGTATTTAAAAAAACTTAATAAAATATTATTAAGATTCTTTTTATATTATCCATCTTCTATATCATTATAACTGCTCTTTAATGATTTGATTGGCTGAAATGGGCAATGCAATGTGAAAGGTAAATGGAGAATTCAATACATGCAAAGTGAAAGCATATTAATCCTTTAACTTATTTTATCCATATCAAATAGAAGAGGATCGATAAAATAATTTGGTTTGAGATGAGATTTCATTTTTTGTTCAATAATATCAGTGAATGATTTATAAGAACATGTCGGAATAGATAAGTCCTGTAGCTCTACCGTGTATTGCCTATATAAGTTTAGATTCTCCATTTCTCAATTAAAAAAAAAGTAAAAAATTGTTCCATAAACAAAAAAATAAATAACTAAAGATGCATCCTACATTAAAAAAATTCTTAAAAAATTTAAGCTAAAATATTTCCCGAGTAGATTGATCACTTTAATTATACAAATGCCAACCATCCTCCATTCAGTTGCGTGGTTCTCTACCTCACAATTTGGTTAAATTCAAAGGCTTAGAAACCTCACCATATTTTCGGGCATTACCTTGATTAGTGAAGTATGACCTATTAGAACAGAAAAAGATTTTAAAATATCTAAGCAGGAAAGCACATGCTTTTGCATCTATTCTAAGCTTGGAAATACATAAATATATCCATCTTGGACTTTCAAAGATTACCGAAGGTTAAAGATTCCTTCAATTACTTTAATGTGAAGGATTATATTAAAATATATTCTTTATGAAAAACAAACATGGTATAAATTAATTAATTCAAATAAATCATTTTTTTAAGGCAAATTCTATGCGAGATTGTTTTTCTTTTTTTTAACTTTTTAAATTAAAAAATACTTAACAACGATATTTGAGAGAAACAATACGTTCACCTATGGAATTTACCCAAATTGAATCGAATCAAGATTTAATTTCAAGTTGGGAATAGTCTAGATGAATCCGGGATTCAATTTTGCATAAATTGTCCAAACTCCGCCGCGCACATGGTTGTCAGAGAGTCATGTGCCGCCATCGGATATGGAGGCCACCACTACCTCTAGATGCGCCTCCACGCCAAGAACAAAATCCCCAAATTAATTTTTGGATCTGTCACGTCTAGCTAGCCAATTGCGCCAAAAACCTGTCGGCAAGCTATAGGCACCACCATCCACCACCCTTGTCAATTCCTCCACCATCGCTCACCATTTCTCCAAATTGGCTCCACCATCACTTTGCCCATCTGTTGCAACCAAAACCCATCTTCGTTCCATCACTGGAAGCGACGAAACTGTCACAACCATCGAGCTCTACTGTCGTTTCTATTTCCCCTTCAGTGTTTCAGGGAGTTTTTGGTATAGGGTTGTTCATGGCGACAAGGGGAGTCTTTCTATTGGTTTACTTTCAAGCTTTGCGGCTTTTTTCTGGTGATTCGTCGTTGAGGTTGGTGTAGAGTTGATTTTGAAAATTAAATAAATTTTTGTCCTCCATCCTATATATATAATAGTATTTTCCAGCTTGTTCAATTTGGCCCTGGCCATCAATTAATTCCTCTAATTTTTATTTTATACATTTTGACCCCTAACATTTCTTTTTGGAATAGTTAAGTCCAAATTCAATTATTTTAAAGTCCCCCAACTTTTAACTTGCCCACATCAACCCCCTAAACTTTATAATTTTAGACAATCAAGTTCTTTTCTTATATACATTTTAATCCCCTTAATTGTAAATATTTAATTCTGAATTATAATTAAATCTAACCCAAATTAATCTAGATAAACTTATCAACTTTATGTTTTATTTTATTTTAGAATCTCAAAATTTTGAGTGTTACAATTTATATAGTTAAAAACTGATATAAATATATAAATATATATGTATAATATATATTACAGTTAAAGGAGAACTAATATTTACACATATAGTAAAGCTATTTGTTTCCGTACCGTGATAAAAATAACCCGTCCGCGTGAAAATTCCCCACTTGCTCATAATATGTTATACCATTTTCATAACAAAAATAACTACAAGATAATATAATATTAGTGATGATAATATAAATGATAATGTTAAAGTATCATAAATTGCACATATATATTATAGTTAATAATAATTTTTATATTATTACTAATAAATGATATTTTTTAAATAATAATAAATTTTATTACGTCATAACATAACTTGATAGGGATAAAAATTAATATTTAAGGTCGTTATCATCATTAATAATTAATGACAAATCTATGATAACAACATTATATAGTAACAATTTGGTGTTACTTGTAATTCGTTATTATAGGTGTGTTTCTAATTGTTAACTCTTATGTTGCATAAATAAATGATTGAAACATATCTCTTTATCAGAAGCTGATTGGTCAATTGGTTCAATAATATCATTTTTATATTTATTTGGATAAAATTTGATATTTAAATTTTATTTAAATCCTAACAAACTTTAGATATGTGCTTGCATAAAATAAATAAATAAATAAAGAAGTAAAGAAAAATCTCTCCGTGATAAGGAGCCAAGGTTTTACACCACAGCATTCACCATTTTTCACAGTCGCCATTGAATTTATCGTACAACTCCGAAAAATGCAAGCCTTCCTGAGAAAATTATCGAAGGCAACCAAAAATCTTCAGTTTCATACAGCTTTGAACACTAACGAGGACGAACGGTCCCAGGGAAGCCTATCAGAGATGGATTCACTTCCAGGCCCAATTCTTGAGGAAATCCTGTCGCGAGTTCCGGCCAAGACACTGTTTGGCTGCAAGGCTGTGAGTAAACCGTGGCTTTCTATTATAGATGACCCCATCTTTGCTAGAAGCCATTTTTCTGGAGCTTCCACGTGTTATTTACATGAGTGGTAAGTTGGTCCAAACAACCCCTAAAATCATGCAGCTGGTGGAAGGAGAAACTGTTTCAGATCTTGAAAATCCAAGATTGATCAGCAAATCTATGATGACGATCTCAAGAATCAAGGGCTCTGATGCAGGGTTATGTCCACGGCCTAAAACGAGTTATTTCCTGCCCTCCAATCCCGTTGCCACCTCGTGAGGGTCTGGTCTCTTGGGCAGCAAACGATGGTTATGTTGGTTGTGTCTTTATTGTCAATCCCATCACCAGGGAATATGTTATTCTCAATCCCCAGTCTGACGTTCAAGATTCTAATGTTTATCAATATATAGGGCTGGGGTTCTGCGGGGCGACTAGAAAGTTTGAGTTTTTGAAAATGTCGCGTAGGAGGCTTAGGAGTACTTTCAGGGTTTCATGTCGTTGTTGGTGGCCTGAAGTGTGCACTGTGGGGGTTACGCGCTGGAGGCGTGTCGGGGATAGCACGCCGAAATTGGACTTAGCTCTAAGAATGTCGGAGGTGGTTTATGAGGTGATTTATGTGGATGGCACAATATATTGGACGTATAATGGGGTTTCGAAGATATGTTCTTATGATTTCAATAAGATTCTATTTCGAGTCAAACCGTTGCCTATAATGAAGCTCTTGGCCACAAGAAACTTGAGTTTGGGAGTATTAGCTGATTCCCTTTGTTTATCGATTGTTTCTCCCGACGATGGACATGTAGAGTTGTGGATCATGGAAAATTATGGTGCCTGGAGCAAACTTTATGATGTTCAAATTGGGATGACGTGTTTGGAATTTAATGGCAATATTTTAGGTCGAAGGGTCAATATAAAGCGATAAAGTATTTGGATAGCGCGAAAATTTTGATGCATGATTGTAGAGAAACATTCCTTATATATGACCGGATCAACAAAAGGGAGAGGCGTTTTCATGTTTCAAAGCATTCTTCTTCTCCCTTGGACCAGTGGGCTCATTTGCTGTTGCAGGTAGTTCATCATGTACCATGTCTTGTGAAACTGAAGGATGCTTTAAATATTGAAGATGAGCGCATCAAGGTATTGAGTGATTGGGGGATCGAATAAAGGTGCTAACAGCAGCATGATTGATGATTTTCTACCTGAATTGATGGTTTTTCTCTATGCGTCGTGCTTTAAAAATTGAATGGGGCGATTAAATAAATAAATATATATATATATATATATATATATATTTATTATTAGGAGTAATAGCAGCAGCAGCAGCTGGCAGCAATCGTCAAAGATTTTGTTGCTTCCTTGTTTCAATGGCAGTTTTATGATTACGGTGTCTCGTGATTTAAATGTTGCTAACTTTGTAGAAGCTTCTCTCTTCTCCCAATAATTTTAAGTTTTATATTCCACTGAATGATTATAGTTTTATTATAATATTGATTATTGTTAAATTATCAAAATTTACTTTTTTTTAGAAAGAGAAAAAAACTACCTTGTTATTATCTTATAAAAGAAGGTTAATTTTATCAACTTTTAAGATATCAATGTATGGCAACGAGAACTATATCAGATACTATCTTGTAAAACCCCTATAAACTTGTTTAATGACATAAGAATATATAATTATAAATATTTTTAACTTATTTAATGGGACAAAAATCTGTACTACAATATTGGATAATTATAGCATGATATTTTAGTTATAACAAATAAAATATTTATATTAAAATGAAACTAAAATAAATAAATTAAAAACCAATAGTCTTTTTTAATTTATTTAATTTTTTTTTGAAATTTTAGAAATTCAAAATTCGGTCTCCATCCCATCAAATTAATTACATTGGATCACCTAAAATTAAAAATCAAATTTGGATTTGCTTGAATCTGATTAGTTTAAAAGTTCAGATAAGGTATATCAGGGAGGGAATCTTGAGTCCCATTACTTTAAAATACTTGATTTCATTATTTAGCACATATCTCCCTTAGAAGCTAGGGTTTTTCACTTCTAAATAGGGATTGCAATGGTTCAGAGTAAGATTCAGAATCATCTTAGACCCAACCCTTTCGGGGTGGGTTTTGAAAGTATATAAGGGTCTTGGGCAGATTTTGGGTTCAAATTTTTAAACTCGAACCCACTCCAAACCTGCAATGCTAGATATTATATATATTAATTTTTATTTGTTATAAGTATATTTTATGTGGTGTGTATTCATATATATATGAAAAAAAGTGAATATTATATATAAGTTCTATATAAAAACAATAATATTGTTATAATAAATAACTTATACACTCAATATGTATATATAAGTAATAATATAATATTTGCAATTTATTATTTTTCAAAAACTAAAACATGCATATATAAATATTTAAATAAATTGTTGATAATATTATTTTCTCATATTATGAAATTATGGTAATGTTATTTTTTTAAAAGAAATATTTCTAATTTTTTAAACATTATAAATGAGTCTAATGAGTTTAACCCGCTAGATAAGAATTTGAGACGGTAAATCTTGTGTCCATAAAAATCTTGACAAGGTTTTGCCAAACCACCCCCAATCCAATCCATTGCCATCTATGCCTCCCAACTCACCATTTTTCACTGAATCGCCAACGAATTTATCTTTCCAACCTTCCTGAGAAAAATATGGGACACATGGCAACCAAAACTCTTCTGTTTCCAATAGAATCAACCACCAAAGACGACGAACAGGCCCAAGAAACACCGACAGCCGGGATTCATTCGCTTTCAAACGCGATCCTTGAGGAAATTTTATCACGACTTCCGGCCAAGACACTGTTTTGCTGCAAAGCTGTGAGCAAACCATGGCTTTCTATTGTAGATGACCAGATCTTTGCAATAAGCCATTTTTCTGGAGCTCCCATCCATCAAGCTTTAAAATTTCTTCAATTTATTTTATTTTCAACAAAATCATTATATTGTATGTTTTAATGTCACAACTAATGTGCCTATTAATTTTAATTATTTTATTTTACGGTCTCATCAATTATGTTATTATGATTTTTAAGTGTTTGACCATGTTATTCCTAATTATTATTGGGCCTAATTATAATTGGATTTATGGTGATTTTATTATGTTTTTAGTGGCCCATTAATCCTTACAAATAGTCAAACTTTTACACTTATATAAAGTGGTCACAACCTTCTTTGGCACCCAGAGTTTGTGAATTTTAGACAATTTTAATTTTATTTCATACATTCCCACAAGATTTTTGGGTTTTTGGCAACATGATTATGGATTGGTTCCTAGTCTCTTCGTGGTCGTGCACATGGAATGAAACAATGTTATGAGCATTGAGTTTTTTCTTAGAGTCATGATCAGTCATTAGTACTCTTTATTGATCTAGCTCATTTTCTTCATTCTTTTATGCGGTTTGATTTATCACTTCCTTAATTATTATTTTATAAAATTATGATTATGTGAATTATTTTTACTTTATTTTATATTTCAACACAAATCACACAAATATTCATAACAATCTAAAACCATGATAGTAATTTGTGTGTGAGTAGTAAAATTTTATGATTATAATTAAATAGTTTAAATTTGATTTATTGCCTTCAAGAAAATAGTATGAATGTTTTCAAAGTTCATTTTAGTTCAGAGATAAGTCTTCGAATTTTAATACTATAAAATTTGTTTTCTATGGAGTATTTCAAATATATCACAAATTAATTTGGCAATATTACGATGGTGTATAATATTTGGTAAAAGTTGTGATTGATTATAAAGTACTGCCAATTTATTGTTTAACATATTTTTTTTTAAGGAGATAATTTGAGTTTGAGAAATGATATATATATATATATATATATATATATTTGAAGTCACCAAAAAATGCCTAAAGAAAACATATATTTGTAACTCTAAATTTTTCAACTCATGCAATGGTAAATAAATGGGTAATAGTATTTAACAAGTAGTGTAATTATTTGTGCATATTTTCTCATCCGCTGATTCTCTAAGAATTAATTTATTTACATTTATCATGATTGTTGTGACATCTTAGAGAGGTTATGAATGATTTTCTTTCTCCCATATCAAATGAAAGGATTAGCATGTGATTTATTCTGAATTCCCTAAAAATCATTATTTGTTATCTAGATAACTTATTTAAAAAGAAAAGGAGGAAAAGATACACTAAAGTAGATTCCTACTCAATTTCAAGAAATGAATTTTCTCTATTGACTATTGGAAATATAGCCCATTCTTTATTGCCGACTATTAAAGCATTGCGTAATTTTCTTATAAATGGACGCTGGACATGTGTTCTACTATCGTAAAAGGAAAAAAAATAAATAAAAAAAAAACAAAATAAAACGTTTGCTAACTAGATTGTCAGTTATGTGAGAAATTACGTTAGTGATTATTCATAACCTTTTGTATATTATTTTATACATTAATGTTGAAGCATGCAAACCAGTGAAGTTTACACGAGATAATGGCGACAGGAAAATTGAGCATTAATGCCACGCTGATTATTCATGATTTAATTATTAACTTCCACACACACACACACACACACACACACATACATAAATGTATATAACGGTTAGTTTGCTTTAATTAGAGGTATGAAAATATTAGAGATATAATGGTCAAATAAAGCCTTTATTGTGATGAATAGAGGTGACTATTAAATAATTGATTTTGCAGAATTTAGTATGTAATTATACTAATTGTAACTGCATGTCTCTATCATTAACTAATAATATTAATAATTTACAGAGATATAATTATATATTTGATCCTTATTATTTATTCATCAAACTGAAGAGTCCCAGCATGTAATATAATAATACTGATTTTATTGTCCAAGTAACTAAGGTTTGCTGCGTGGAAAACGTAACATGGGTTTATAACACTAATTTTGGAGCTAGCTGTCTTTCCAAATAGTTGATTTATTGAATTTTAAAAGGAAATTTTGCCTCTTCAGTCCCTAACTTCATGAATCATATATGAAATCATGATCTACAAAATGTGGAGATGGAAAATATTTTTTATATTGATTTAATTTTCAATCGAGATTTGAAAATTTTATTATTCTAACTCTTTCATTTGTGCACATTAGATAATATAATTTCAAGTGCTTAGTTAATATTCTGTATGTAAAACTTGAAAATGTAGAGATAAGAGAGTGTCTGGCGATGTTGTTATAAGTGAAATGTTAGGTTCATAGTAATTTTTGATGACTCTATGAGAAATGCTATTATCTTATTAGATTTTAAAGTGCATCATGTATAGGGTATATGTGTCCAAAATGGGAAAATATTTTCCTCTAGATTCAAGGGAAATGTGAGGGTTTTATTCTATTAATTATGAAAATTTGGATGTGGTCAGTATTATCTTAAGCGGTATAGTCATTATATGTTCTTGCTTACTTTCTTTAAAGTATAAGAAAAATGAGGGGGTCTAAAATAGATTTCAGAGTTATCTAAAAAACAATAGTTTACTATATTCTTTAATTTATAAATGTGCAAGATGAATGTATCAAACAAACGGGAGCTGACCAAAATGGTCCTAGAAGAAAATTCAAAGTTCAAAATAATTGAAGAAGTTGCAGGTGATATTTAGATTTATTTTGTGGATCTAATAATATATTATTTGTGGAGTTTTATCTTATAAAATAGGTGCACTTGTATGATTGAGTAAACACAAGGAGGAGGGAAAAAAAAATGAAACAAGAGGCATGTGATGTTATATTCCATGAGATGAAAAACTACCTCGGGGTACTAGTGTAGAGGCTAGATCCTTAATCATCAAGAGGGATAGGCTAAGCCCATAAGAGTCACCTCCGGGAGCAATCCAACCTTTGTGATTGGAGACCCCATGAAGAAAGTTCAATGGGTAGAAAGAACCCATACTGCGAGACTCATACATAACACTAATTTTAAGGAAAATGTACATGAGATACCTCTTTCCCATCCTTAAGGTGAAGTTCTATGATAATGTAATGTTAGGTTGGGCTTTAACCCTTAATGAGACTGAAGTGGGATTTTCGCTAGGTATGGTTCACACATATCTTTGGAGGGCTCACCTAAGGGAGAGTTGCCATGGGTCATGGCCATGGGTTTAGGCCAACCCCAAAGACCTCATGAGAATCAAGGCGCATGGCCATTAATGCGCTAACCTGCTATAACTATGTCCTAAATCAATATCATGTGTGTGGTAATTGAAATTTGGTTCAAAGGACCTAATTCAAGGCTTAGTCTAGACATGGCAATTCGGTACCCACAAGTAACCCAATGATGGGTAACATCAGGTTAGGAAAATTTATCCATAAATTTACCCATTTTTTATTGGGTACAAGGTAAAGGACGCATTACCCATCCTCACAGGTAACGGGTAACCCGTGGGTACTTGTAACTTTTTTTTTAATATTTAAAGATAAATTAATGTCCAACTTATAACTTACATGATATTACTCAAATATTAACTAAATATAACTTAAAAAAAAGACTACAAATTTCAAACATTAAATTGAACAAATACCTAAAGCATATTAATAATATTGTAGTTTAAAACTTACATCTTAAGTATTCAAAATTTACCAAATTTAAAATACATCATATTCAAAAGTTCAAACTTAAATTCCATTACATGCCAAAAAGTTTTGAATTGAAAGTATAAATATCAATCAAACATTGTTGTTTTTGTGGAAGAAGATGTTGCATCCATGGGAATAGATATTTATATATAAATATATTATATATAATTATAAATATGGATTACCCACAGGTACCTGTAGGTTGGGCCAAAAAGTGGTAGGTAAATTAGGTATGGGTAAAATTACCCAAAATTTTTTTGGTTGGAAAAACAAGGCCCATTACCCATATTTTTTTGGGTACCATTGGCATGGGTTAAAAATTGCCAGGTCTTTAGTCCATTATGGCTCCCCCAAATGAATGTTGCTAACACTAAATGTTTGTTCAAGTCCGAAAGGAACATGCACCGATTGCACAGTAGAAGTTGCCATCATATTTCCTTTCTATATTGAATTTTAGAAACTTTAAATCTTGTGGGGGTTTATTGAAAATAAGCTTTAAAATTTCTTCAATTTATTTTATTTCCTACAAAACCATATTATTATATGTTTTAATGTCACAACTAATGTGCCTATTAATTTTTATTTATTTTATTTTATGGTCTCTTCAATTATTTTATTATGATTTTATAAGTGTTTGACCATGTTATTCCTAATCATTACTTGTCCTAGTTATAATTGGATTTATGGTGGTTTTATAATTTTTTTATGATTTTTTTAGTGGCCTGTTAATCCATGCTAAATGGTCAAACTTGTACTCTTATATAAAGGGACCATAACCTTCTTTGGCACACAAAGTTTATGTATTTTAGACAATTTCATTTCATACACTCCCATAAGACTTTTGTGTTTTTGACAATGTGACTATAGATTTATTCCTAGTCTCCTCATAGTTGTATACATAGGCTGAGATACTGCTGTGAGCATTGATTTTTATCTTAGAATCATAATAAGCCACTAATACCCACACAAAGAGAAGCAATCATGACTTTAGGAGAGTGACAAGTGTCGTGACTCTTCATTGATCCAACTCATTTTCTTCATTCTTTCATGTGGTTTGATTTATCACTTTCTTAATTATTATTTTATAAAATTATGATTATTTGAATTATTTTTACTTTATTTTATATTTCAACACAAATCACACAAATATCCGCAACAATTTACTTGTTTATAGTATAACTTTAACCATAATACCCCTATAATCATGCAGCTGATCGATGGAAAAACTATTTCAAATGTTGATCCAATAATTGGCAAACATAGTTTAAGTTCAACAATCTAGTTTTTAGATGCGGTAGTGTTAAATTCATGGAATAAGAAGAGTTATTTCCCACCTATCAAGGGTAGGGCCACCTCGTCTGAAGGTTTGGTTTGTTGGGAATCATGCGACGGTTATATTTTTATTTGCAACCCCATCACACATGAATATGTTACTCTCAATCCTTAGCCCGATGATCGGTATAACAATGATATTAATGTATTCATAGGACTTGGGTTCTGTAGGGCAACCAAAAAGTTTAAAGTTTTGAGGATGTCACAAAAGAGGATTGATGATAACTCACGTTGGTGGCCTAAAGTGTGCACCATTAGGGAGGATCAGTGTAGTTGAAGGCGTGTTGGAGATGGCACATTCGAGTTGTCATTGTCTCCTATAAGATCGGAGGTAGTTTATGTGAATGGTGCAATATATTAGAGGTATGGTGCTAGGGATTCAAATATAAGCTCTTATGATTTTAATAGGGTCCTATTTCAAGTTATACCATTGCCTTAAACGTACCAATTCCCCTCAACAAAGGTGAGTTTGGGTGTATTGTCTAATTCTCTTTGCGTATCGATGTTTTTTTTATGATGATAAGAGTGTAGAGTTGCCAGTCATGGAAAGTTATAGTGCTTGGAGCAAAATTTACGATGCTCAAATTATATGTTTATATTCAGAATATGGCATCTCACGATTACTAGATCAGTACAAAGTGATAAAGTACTTGGACAATGGGAAAATTTTAATGCAGGAACTGAGAAATATGTTCCTTATATATGATCAAATCACCAAAATAAAAAGAGGTTTTCGTGTACTTATAAAATATTCTAATTCTCTCATAGACTGTATAATTTATCACATGAATTTGCAAGTACTTCATAATGTATCACATCTTGTGAAAATAAAGGATGTCTTAAATGTGGAAGATAAGAGTGTGAATGTGTTGAATAATGGGGATCGAATGTGAAACAATATGAATATTAAAGATTTACAACTTGAATTAATTTTATTTCCCTCTTGGTTTCAACGGGAGTTTGTATTATTATGTCCTAAATGTTGCAATCTTGTTTGAAGCTTCCCCTCCCCCGCTAACAATTTGAAGTTTCATTTCCGCTGGAGGATTGTGGA